>LR753352.1:590923-606183 GCA_902729485.2 Mus minutoides | reverse complement strand
GGCACCGTGACAGGTGTGGCCCAGGCACCGTGACAGGTTGGGTGGCCCAGGCACCGTGACAGGTTGGGCGGCCCAGGCACCGTGACAGGTTGGGCGGCCCAGGCACCGTGACAGGTTGGGCGGCCCAGGCACCGTGACAGGTTGGGTGGCCCAGGTACCGTGACAGGTTGGGTGGCCCAGGCACCGTGACAGGTTGGGTGGCCCAGGCACTGTGACAGGTTGGGTGGCCCAGGCACTGTGACAGGTTGGGTGGCCCAGGCACTGTGACAGGTAGCCTTTAAGATCTGAGCCTCTTTCTCATTCTGTGGGACTTTTCTGAAGTGAGTGAGCAGTGAGTCGGGCCCAGCTGCCTATTGCCAGGTAACTGTGAGGTGGAGCCTAGACAGAATGCTAACACCCCAAAGGACTAGAAAATGTTCTCTTTGGTTAAGAAGAAATCCACAGTAAGGATTCCAGACTGAGAATGGTGATAGTCTCATTAACAAGGACCCTTCGGTCTTAGGCTCTCCCATCTTAGCTAAAGTTGTCAACACTGTTACAGTGAGTTTGTCACTACACCAATTTGGCTTCTGGCAGGTCACGTACGTATACTTGCTCAGGAGCTATCTTTGGGTCAAAGAATGAAAGACACACACACACATTAGCTTATTTTTTAAAATGCCTTGGCTACCTCAAAGTCTGGGTACTCCAAAACTGTCCCCTGCTGCCCCAAGCCCAAATGGGGAAGTGGCCTGTGACCCCTCACCTGAAATCTCACATGGCTCAGTGGCTCTCTCTCCTCTTCTACCCCCTTTTCACTCTGGCTATTCTCTGTCTCCTCCCCACTGTGTCCACTCGACTCTAGGGGGCCTGCCCCCTCTCTCTTGTTCAGCCATTAGCCACTGGCATCTTTATTGCTCAATCGAAAAACAGTTGGGGGCAAGGATCTTTATAGCATTTGGACACACAGATTCCTGACTGAATCAAAGCATAAGAACCAATCCTCAACACAACCCGAGTCATCTAAAAAGCACAAAGGATAAAGAAGGTTTTACAGCCTCTCTATAAGGGCACGCCTAGAATGTGTCTGCCTATGATTATTCTGCACATATCCATTGGGTAGAATTTAGCTGGATGGATGGGTTCAGTGGCAGGCATCCCGGCCACAATTGAATCTGTTTATAAGTTTCATTGGCTTTATTTGATCAAGTTCTACTGCAAATAGCTTCACAAGGTGAGTCAGTGACCTTGATATAAATGAGGTTTAGAGGTAGCTGGGCTCCAAGCCAGCAAGGCCCACGACAACATTTACAGGAGAGTTGAAAACCTCTGTGCGTGAGAAGGCTGGGAGATGCTGACCAACCCTGCCCAGGGGTGCAAGGATGAGCGCATCCAAAATTGCTGCAGAGCCCTTTCTAAACAGAATGCTGCATCAGCTGCCTGGGCTAATCCTCTTAGACCATCACTTCCGATGTTTAATGACATGGGCAATTTTCCCTTATACTCTTCCTCTCTAGAATTATTTTTGACTACTTTCTCAGTAGAATGGAGTACTTTCTTGAAAACCTGATGTCAGTTGACTCCAGGTGACTTGTTATTTTAATCCTTAAAATGCATGAAAAATCAGAAACCTGGTGTCGAGCAATATGAGGTCCTACACTGATTTACTCAGAGCTGTTCTTTCATCTGTACAAAATGAGATAGTAAGCCTGAAAAGCATGAAATTAATTTTTTAAGTGCTCTAAAGATAAGATTTCTTTTTCCTTTGTCAGGGAACTGGCACAGATGAAGATGCCCTGATTGAAATCTTAACAACCAGGACAAGCAGGCAGATGAAGGAAATCTCGCAGGGCTATTATACAGGTAACCTCGTTTTCTTCTAGCCTTTACCACTGATCACATGTGTGAGCCAAGTCGGTTCTCCTAGCACCTCGCCTTTCATGAGCATCTTATGAAGGCAGGAAGTAGGGAAAGAAAGATGCATCCTACCATGAACTGTGCATTTTCAGGGCAAGTTAGAATGTGATCTGCCACATAACAATGATGTTGCTAAATTGTGTTTATAGCACCCTCGATTCAGAGGCTTCTGTCCTCAACATTCACTTAATTGAATCAACCACTTTCATCAATATCAGAGTTTCAAATCATTGTGCACTTCTATTATAAGTTAAAAACCACTCAGATTCATGATTTTGGGTGTGGGAAGTATGGTAAGCCATTTTAGAGCTGATGTCTGTTAGCTGTGTAAAAAAATTAGAATGTCTTCACTATGTAATCCAGACCATGTTCAGGGATGGTATGATCTCCTAGGTGACCCTCAGCTACTACACTTCAGTCTCAGACACAAGCTCAGATATTCCCAGGCCTCGTATACCTCTAACAATTGCCTGTAACTCAGGATCCTCACTGCACACTCAGGTTCAGTAGCTTAGCAGATGACTAACAGAAGTCACGAAAGTACAGTACTCCCAATGACAGTTTTGTTATAAAGGAAGTGACTCATAGACATCCAAATGACAACACACACACACACACACACACACACACACACACACACACCCCTGGGGGCAGGGGGTGGATCAGGGCGTTTGAGAGCTCCAATTTGAAGCTTCTACCCTGATGGTACATTAATGAGCAATCGTATGTCACCATGCTCACTTGAATATCAGTAGCCTCTGTTTCTAATCAGGGTTTGTCACTGAGATATGATTGAGTCACTGTCCATGTGATTGAGCTCATCTCATAGCCTGTCCTCAGAGGTTGGTATGACAATGTCACAGGACTCAAAGCTTAACTCTCTAACCTCAGGGCTGGTCTGTCTAATCTTACTGCTTTCTATTCTTGGCCATCTTGTTAGAAAAACTCAGAAGAATACTGTGAATAAGAGACTCAAATGTCAGACAGAGAGATAGAGGAGTCCAAGGATTTGTCCCAAGAACCAAGGACTAAATATCAACTCAATTCTCAATTACACAACATCCGAAAAGTTCTCTAAGGACCTCTACGGTGCCATGTTTTCTAAATTTGTATTTCCAGGAGGTCCACTTGTGCTGTGAAAACCCACAGAAATGGTAATCCTGGGCCCCAGATGGGTATTAGAAAGGTTATTTTTAGAAATTCTCATTAAATTATAGATACCTAAATAATAGGTGACTAATTTGTTACTGATGTATGAATTAGGGATCAGTCAGAAAACCACAAATAATACAAAACAATACTAGGCATTTTAACAGAGAGAGTTTAATAGAGATAACTGCATCACTACTTTTGGAAAATAGAAAAGAACAGAAATGGAAGATAGATGGTAATATACCAAATATTTCCAAAATTAAGAACTCAGTGGCACAGAAGTTAGGGTTATTTGAAGCTGTACATTCAGGAGGCAGAAACTACCTGCCCAGTGTTGGTGCACCAGGAACTCTAAGGAAGCGCTCAGATTTCTAGGAGGAGGATCTTGCCTGTCTGGAGCTGGCACCTCTATTGTTCTGCAAGGAGCTTGCTGCAGAGGCCACGGCTGCCTCTCAGGGTGGAATATACAGCAAAGACAGGAGGTCACACGCACTTCTTTCCTGCTAAGTTCCTAGCTGGGAGTGAGCGGAGACCAGTGGTCAGGAAGAGGAAAGAGGTAGATGAGAGAGCTGGTTAATACAAGGCACAGGTGGGTCCATAATTAGTGTTTAGAATATTTGATTCAAGTTGTCTGGGACTTGCAAGATGACTTCAGTGGGTAAAGGCACATTCCTCCAAGCCTAGAAATGTGTTTTACATTCTAGGGACCCACAAGGTAGCAAAAGAGGACTGACTCCAAAAGTTGTCCTCAGACCCCAATGCATGGGCTGTGGCACACACAAACACATGTGCACACATTCGAGAGCACACACACACACACACACACACACACACACGAATGTAATAAAGGGTGTAAAGTTATTGTAGGTACAAAATACTTGCAGAGTCCTACGAGACTCCGTTGTAATGTGAAATTGTGACCAATACATAAGAATCTATCAAAGGAGGCCCTCAATTTGGCCTTCATAAAAGCAACAAGCTGTCCCATTTATCCAGTGACACAATAGTCTAAATAAGCAACTAGGAACTAAGCTTTTCCCAGGATTCTAAGATTACTGCTGTGTGTGAAAGAATGCCAAATCAGGGATCATGAACCCCTAAGTCCTGGTTCAGGCTCCTTTCTTTTGCAGTACCAACCTTATTCTTTAACCCTGATATGCTTCAAAATGCACAAGGCACTTGTCAATTATTTGGAATAATTTCTGCCTATTTCCTTTTTGCTATAATTACTGGTACGTATTGGTTGCACATCTTAATTAGTTTCATTGTCATGTTTGTATACATGCATGTGTTGGCATGTTTGCATACATGTGTGTGTTGGCATGTTTGCATATATGTGTGTGTTAGGCAGGAATCCTGTCCTTCTATTATCTGCATTTTCAATTTTTAATAGTCCAACTTCCTGCAAAATATGTGGTAAAGAAGGAAGCCAGAGGAGACTGCATGGCATGAATATTTAGTCTTATCTAGATAAAAATTACAAAACACTTTTGACTTGTTTTTAGATTAAAATTCCTTCTCTAAATAGAGTGTAGGGTGAGACAACATTATTACAACTGGTAGGTGTAAATTATCACCATTGAGATAAATAATTTATATCTCTGGTGTCTTTTACTTTTCTTAATTTCTTAAAGAATGATAGATTTCATTAAAGAGAGTCATTAAATTGTGCTGAGGATATTTTTGCTGTGATGCGATCTATCACTTTCTGTAATTGTCTTCTATTGATTTAAAGATGGTTATCCATGTGGAAAGTTTACATGACGTTATTGAAAAGGGTGTAAAAGGGATTCATATTGACATCTGATGTCGCCTCCATCCAGATGTGTATTACCAGTAAGGGAATCACGACTCCAAAGGAGCAGTACAGAAAAGTTAAGTTGTGGGCAGGACAGGAACTGTGCCTAACATGCACAAGACCCTGGCCTCAATCCCCAACACTACTAAATAGTAAGAATAAATATCAAAGCTAGAGAAGTGGCTCAGAGTTTGAGAGAAATTGCAGCTCTTACAGGGGACCCAGGCTCAGTCCTCAGCACCCACATGGTGGATCAGAATAATGTAACTTCAGTTCCAGAGAGGCCAGATCCCTCTTCTGACAGCTGTCAGCACCAGGCACATACAAAGTATGTTTACATGCATGCAGGCAAAACACTCACACACATGGAAGAAAATAAATAAATCTTTACAAATAAGAATAAAAGTAAAAAGTGAGCACAGTTTACTACTTGTCATGCAAAAGAGACTACAACTAGTGTATACTAGTGTATTAGTATATTAGTATAGCATATATTAGTGTATAGATAGTATATTGTATACTAGTATAGTGTATACTAGAATATGTGAACACAAAGCTGGTATAGGTTGCTTTTTTACTTCTTTCTTATTTTTTGAGCAATATTAATATAATCTAGAAGTATTTCTTAAGATGATTTCTTAAAATGAAGGTTAAATTCAACAAAACTGAACAACAGCGTGGCTTACACATTATTAATGTTTAATTCTTCTATATGTAGAGGTTGACAGATTAACGATTCTATGCCTATAGTACCTCAAAACTTTCAGTGACTCAGGCCCCATCCTTCACAGTGATGGACAGGGTCTAAGCCTTGGGCCTCAATCCACAGAGAGGCCCAAGAGGATAGGACATGGCTCTGACTCATCCTTTTGAGTAGACTTTCAGAAAAATCATTCATGCCTGCCTACCAAAAATCATGCATGCCTGGCGCAGCCCAGCTCATAATATACCAAGAACTCAGCTTCTAACTGTTTGATTTACCTCTGTTGAAGGTTAGGTCTCTCCATATGAAGGAAGAGTAAATGTGGAAACCTAAAGCCAACTCGTAGATTCCTGTCCTGGGAATCCTTCAGAGCCACTGTCAGATGAAATGAACCACAATTTGATCCAGAACCACAGTTCTTCCTGTTGTTTGCCTCTCACCACACCCAGAGCAATGCCTCCATCCCACACTCACAGAGCATCAGGAAGTTAAACAGAAGGGACACTCGGTCCCTGCCCTCTGCTCTGCAGCAGTCTGTTTAGTTCCTCATGACTTAATCACATTCTTATTTGGTTTCAGTGTATAAGAAGAGCCTCGGGGATGACATTAGCTCTGAAACGTCTGGAGACTTCCGGAAAGCTCTGCTGACTCTGGCAGATGTAAGGTTTGATTGTTTATTCTCTGCTTCCCCTCGAATTCCGGAATTCACAGAACCTAGGACCATGAGATTTTCATTTTCTATGAAACGATTCGTTCACATGAAACTTGCATTGCCATGATCAATAAAACATTTAACCAAGATCACAGAAGCATACATGGTGATCTAACCACAACAAAATGTCTTGGTTGGCTCAGATCGGTCTACAGATTACAAGTGTTTCCATTGGGACTCAGAGTGTGCAGTTCTGATGTACCACCCACCTAAACTCAAAGTTGCTCATTTCCACTGTGTTTGCATCTTTAGAACATACAGAATTCTTCTGGCCTCCAAAGAATATCCATTTTGTTTAAGTTAAGTGAGAAGAAGACATAAGACTATCATAAGAATTAAGTAGTAAAGCCAAGAAAATAAATGATCTGTTTCAGGACTTTGTCCCCAATGCCTCGGAAGTGATACTATGTGAGCACACGAGGCCACTGCTCACCTTGCTTGGAAGGCTTATGATTTTGGTAACGTCAGGAGACCAGGCAGGGAGCTGTAGCAGGTAAAGGCACTTGCCAATAACTCTGGCAACCAGGGTCCAATTCCTGGAACCCACAGAACAGTGGAGAGAGAGGGGGGGGGGATTCGCCTCCATAGGGTGCTCCTCTGACCTTCACACTTCCACTGTGGTGCTCCCACCAAGCATATACATACTAATGTGTAATAAATAATATGCATCTTTTAAAGATGCTAACTTTGGGGCTGCAGAAGTGGCTCAGCAGTTAAGTGGCTGCTCTTCAGAGAGCAAAGGTGGAGTCTCACCCTCACATGTTGGCTCACAATCTCTCTTCAGGCATGTGTGTATGGGTATCAGGCACACATACTCACATGCACACAAAGTACCCACACGCATTTAAAGAAAAAAAAAAACAAGGTAGTAAAGTCAAGGATAAGATTTATTCACAGGCTTGAGTAAGAGAGGACATGATTAAAGCCCCATCTCGCTGACTTCTTGCAGCTGATTTACACAGCTCCTGATGTGTGGGGAAATCCCAAGGGCCACCGCATGTCAGCTGAGGCAGTTCTTGAAAAATGAGGCTTTAGGCAGCTTGGAAATGGTCCATCCTCATTATAGCTTCAGGTGCTTTGACTGCTCAAAACCTCAGGAAGGTTGAATCTACAAACCCAATCGTCTGAAGGGCAGTGGCCGACGTGGCCTCCGTGATGTGTGTCTTGGTGTGCATCCTCGTGTGTTTGATGTGGGCTCACCCACTGTATGCAGGAAGAGCAGCGCACCAGGGCTGGTGTTTGGATCAAGCAGAAGTGGACCCTCCTGCTGCCTCATGGCTTTCTGTATCTGGACAACTAATTTTAAGCTTTCAGGAATCCATGCTCATACCTGTGACGCTGCACTTTAGATAGATATCAACCCCTTAAGGTGCTGTGAAGAGTAGGAGAGAATGAGAGGTGCTGGTTGCATAGAAATCAGTACTTTGGTGTTCACTTGAGTGTTCTATGGATTTTAACAAATCTATGAATAAACCTTCCATTATAGTTTCATGCAGAATAGTTCTACTTCTCCAGGAAGTCTATCTTCTGCCTATTTATATCACCCTTTTCCTCTCCCTCAGAAATCACCCTTATTAATCTGTTTGCCTCTTGTGTAGCATTCAGTAGTTGAAGTCACTCACCATGCAGCCTTTTCAGACCTGCTTTCAGCATTGACCCATCTGCTGTTCTGTGTGGTCAGGACACTGACTTATGATAGCGGCACTTTCAGGTTTTTGTTTGTTTGTTTGTTTTGTTTTTTGTTTTCTTGTTTTTGTTTTAAATGAGCGAGTTTCTTATAGTGAGAAAAAGTAAAAGAACTATCAAACGTAGCTGCAGAAGGATAAAACAGCTCTATCAAATTGGGCCACTGGCAGCATCCAGCACAAACCATTGCAGTATCCCAGTTGAAAGAGAAACAAAAGGTAGCAACATCAAATTGGTGATTGCAAAGACCCAGCAGTGGTTCCTGAGGAAACACAGTTGAACAGAACTTGCCCAGTGGAGCTCTGGAATGAGAGTCATAGGTGAGCATAGTGTGCCTGTGGGTGAGGCAGAGCACACTGTGCCTGCTGGTGAGACTGAGCACACTGTGTCTGCTGGTGAGGGAACCGAGTGTTCCTGCCGGCGAGGCTGAGCATAGTGTGTCTGCTGGTGAGGGAACCGAGTGTTCCTGCCGGCGAGGCTGAGCATAGTGTGCCTGCTGGTGAGGGAACCGAGTGTTCCTGTCGGCGAGGCTGAGCATAGTGTGTCTGCTGGTGAGGGAACAGAGTGTTCCTGCCAGCGAGGCTGAGCATAGTGTACCTGCCGGTGAGGTTTCCAAGTAAAAGAACCATCAGTGAGTAGCAAAGATAAGAGAACATCATCAAAGCAACACTATAACCATCTACCAGAAACGACTAGATGCCCTGCTCAGTTCCGGGCAGGGCAGTATTCTCTCTACAGTGAGCTTCTGCCTTCTCTTTCCCACTGTAGGCATTGTGATAGTATGATATTATAATATGATAAACAATTGTCACTGCAGATGGAGATGTTTACTTCTTAGCTGTTTTCAAGGACAGCATGTCTTATCACACTTAGCTGCTTGCTGTTTTTCTCCCAGTTACAAAGTCAGGGGGCCAGCCTGACGCAGGACAGGGGCATTTGGAGGACATGTAACATCAACATGCCTGAGCCTGAACTTGGAGGATCATTCCTGTTTCCAGAGCCAACTGATTAGTAATATCAAAAACATATGTCATTTAACCAACGTAATGGATGTTGCATATGCCTGTGGTGTTTCTCCATATTTTTTTTCACAACTAACTGGCCAGCTTGTGCCTATTTTTACTGAATAATATTTTCTTGTATAAACTGTTTTATCAGTTGAAGGGCATCTTGGTTGCTTCAAAGCTTTGTCAGTTATAAATAAAATTCAGTTAAATATTTATGTGCAAAGCTATGCATGGACATGTGTCCATATTGCTTAGATAAATGTCAAAGAGCAGAATTGCTGGATCACATGGTAAGAATAGATCTAGCAATGTAAGAAACTGCTGGACGGTCCCCCTAAGTCCATGTGCCATTTGACAACCCCATGAGCAAAGAAAGCAGAGTTCCCATTGTATCCACTCTCTCCCAGCATTTAGAGTCATCGGTGGTTTGGAGTTTAATCCTGTTAACAGGTACTGCCTTGATTTATAGTCCTCAGGGACATGATGAAAACCATCGTTCCATGTTTTCTCACTGTCTAAACTTCTTCTCTGGTGAGATGTCTCCTTGGATCATTTCCTTAAAACTGGGTTGTTTATTATCTTCTTCTTGAGCCTCAAAAGTTCTTTGTATTTTTTGCTTCTTCATCTTTTATCAGCATGTTTTGTAAATGCTTTCTGTCTGTGCCTTGTCTTCTCATTGTGACACCTTTGAGTTTCTAGAGGAGGCCCTAGATTGTGTGCCCTGCTACACTGACTGACTATCACTAGCAGAGACAGACTCGGAGCCAAGAGAGCCTGATTTTTTCTCTGTATGGAAAAAAATCTACCAAGATGATCTGGTGGGTGGAGAACTGTGTCCTAGCAGGGCTGACCTGGCTTTTCTCATCCCTGTTGCTCTAGGGTAGAAGAGATGAAAGCCTCAAAGTGGATGAACATCTGGCCAAAAAGGATGCTCAGGTCAGTAACAGCCAGGAGAACAGCTCTTTTACACCTACCACCACCAATGGCTCTGCCCTGGTCCTGTCCTCTCCTGTCCTGTCTGAGGCAAAGCCTGGAGACAAGTGTCATCCAGCCCAGTCTCTGCCTGCCACTGTAGTGTCAAGCATCCACCATTCCCTCCTCTAGGTCCTGCATTTGATCTTCAGATTTGATTGGTCTCTAAAATCCAATGAAACCCCCACTCTTCCTATTCCATCCCCTCAGATAGAGAAAGGATTGCATTTCCGATGACACACAGGGCTTCTTCTGTTTGTCAACAGATCCTCTATAATGCTGGTGAGAACAAATGGGGCACAGACGAAGACAAATTCACCGAGGTCCTGTGTCTACGGAGCTTTCCGCAGCTGAAACTAAGTATGTGTGACTCAAGTCTTCTTGGCTCTGTCTGTGATGTTTCTGCAAAGGTCTTTGTAGTTTACATAGAAACATCTTAGGAGACCAAATGGAGAAGTTAGATTTTAACTAGGTAGCACTGACATTCTCTTCTGTTTTGCCCCAAAGACTTAGCAGGCTACCTACCCTGTGTGTAGTTCTAGAGGAGAACGAGGAAGACAGGGGTAATCCTGCAGAGAGCAAGAGCTGGTTGCCATGCTTCAACCCAAGCTCTTCTTGGCTCGCCACCTTCTGAAAAAGTCAGGCACTGCCCTACCTTTCCCTGGCATTGACAGGAGCTTTCTTTGTTGATTGAGTCACACTGTGAACAGTGGCTTCTTTCTGATGTGAAGGGTAATGAGGGTGGGGGAAGAACCAGCTCTTTTTCTGAGACCCCTGACTGAGTCCCACCAAGCTGCTCACTCAGGAATCTCCCTGAGCTCTTTTAGAAGCACCCAGAGCTCCATTCAGTGGGATTGTATTCTGACAGTGGCTGCTAGGTGCCAGTTTAGACAGGAGCTCAGTGCAGGACCAACCTTATGCTGAGCCGAGAAAGCAGAAGGATGTTGCTGTGACTTTTAATTTTGAAATCTGCTTCTCGCACTTGGACAGCTGTTTTTATGTGTAATGTATTAGTGGTTTTCTCTAGGTCTTTGTATGAAAACAGAGAGGTAGGGTGACCCCCTGTATAACTTTGCCAATTTTCCATGTTTCAAAATGTGTTGGATGGCTCATGTCTTTACTCCTAGCAGAGGCAGGAGGATATCTGCAAGTTCTATGCCAGCTAGGGCTACATGTGTGAGACCCCATCTCAAAACAAAAGAGCAGCAACTAAAACCTCATTGAAAAAAATGTACTTGGCTTATTAAATCTTGTACCTATGATGACATAAGTATACTGATCAAGACATATTGATGGCTTCTGTGAAATGGTAGGTGTGAAGTGGGACACCATGCCTTAGAGAAAATCTGCACAAGAAAATCCAAACCCTAGACAGGGTTAGCAACATGGCTCATCAGGTCAAGAAAATCCAAACCCTAGACAGGGTTAGGAACATGGCTCATCAGGTCAAGGCACTTGCCACCATGCCTGACCACCTGGGTTTGGTCCTAGGAACCCACGTGGTGGAAGGAGAAAACTACTTCCTATAAGTTGTCTTTTGACCTTCATACATGCACATACACGCACACACACACACACACACACACACACACACACTCTATAAAATTAATATTAAAAATGTTTTAAGAAAGCTTTCCAGTTAACATTCTGCAGCAGGTAAAAGCACTTCTGGCCACCTAGTACTTCGTCGCTTCCTAGAACTGCTATAATTTTGCAATAGATAAGTTATTTGTCACAGAATATTTCAAGCTCTTTTAACTGCTTCAGGCTGGGAAGAGGGTAAGGGAGATCACTGAAGAAATGTCCTAAGGAGTTCAGTCTTCATTGTGTTCAACTTTTGATGGTTGCTGAGGTTCTGAGCTTGCCCGCTGATCTGCTACATCTTACATTTTAAACTGTGAAATATATTCTAGTGTGGCCCTCTGGGATGCTTTAAATATTTTTATGGTGCTATTTTTTAGCATTTGATGAGTACAGAAATATTAGCCAGAAGGACATTGAGGACAGCATTAAAGGAGAATTATCTGGGCATTTTGAAGACCTGCTGCTGGCCATAGGTAAGCCCTTGAGTGTTAATAAATGAAACTGTTTGTACTTCTTTGAAGTCCATGTCAAGGTGAGCTAATTATAAGAATCTGGACTAATCCATTTCTGTGCTCCTACAGCCCCCAGCATGGCACAAACAGCTGTCTCAACAAATACTGTTAAATAATACATGGAGAAGTTATCTACTTTTAAATTTGTATTTGGCTTGTCATTGTGTTTAGATTATACTTTCTTTGAGAGCTGAAATATTAGAGTCTACTGGTATTTTTATTGAACCTTGTTGGAACTGAGTTTTAATCAATTCAGTGTTCCACTGTACTTTGTTATCTCTGGAAGAAGTCAATGGCCTCCCAAATTGGAGCCAATCAGAACTGTAGATCTCTTCCTCTTTGGTTGAGTGATTGATCAGGTGGGATTTGGGCTGAATCCATCCTCATATAGACACATAAATTAATGAGTGGTCAGCAATGCTGTTGTACAGGCAATGAGGGCTCACAGTTTGCTCTTCCAGGCATTAAGAAAGTGCTTCAAAAGGAAGATAAGATCAAAGGATGAAGCACAACTCAAAGTCAGGATTCTTGACCTCTTTAGTGAAGAGTCAAAAACGCATGCATGTGTTTCTGTCTTTGTCTGTCTCTCTGTCTCTCATACACATTCACAGAGAGGGGACCATCCAGTCTAGTTCTACGTAGGGACACTGGAGAATTGATTTCAGAATTCCATTGCGGAATGTCTAGATGTTGAACACTTTGTCACCTCACCAGTGGGAAGTCCTTTCCAATATTCACTATAGTAATTCATGCCATCTGCACTAAGATCACCTCAGGTGATCCCTCAGGGTAATTTCCTCTTCCTGGTACCAGAGATTCATTCCCCAAATGCTAATTTCCATCTCTGAAGAGTGACTCCTAATTATGGTGCCTTTACTTTTATTTTTAAGCAAATTCTGTATGCTGGGTACTGTGTTCAACCCTTCACAAATGTCAACTCATCTAAACCTCTGACAATCCTTCAAAGCAGGTGTAGTGGTAATTTCGGCTAAACCACTTTGTGCTCCTGGCAGGTCACACTCCCAGTCACCTGCCAGAGCCCTCTGTGTAACAAAGCCGTGGCTGACCTGGACTTGATTTGCAAATGAAACACACACACACACACACACACACACACACACACACACACACACACACACAAAATTCCATCCTGTCATTCTGACCTAACACCCTCTAATTTTATAATTTATCTTTGTTGCCCTATGTAGTCAGGTTTCTATTCCTGCACAAGCATCATGACCAAGAAGCAAGTTGGGGAGGAAAGGGTTTATTCAGCTTACACTTCCACACTGCTGTTCATCACCAAAGGAAGTCAAGACTGGAACTCAAGCTGGTCAGGAAGCAGGGGCTGATGCAGAGGCCATGGAGGGATGTTACTTACTGACTTGCTTCCCCTGGCTTGTTCTGCTTGCTTTCTTATAGAACTCAGGACTACCAGCCTAGGATGGCACCTCCCACAAAGGGCTAGGCCCTCCTGCCCCTTGATCACTAATTGAGAAAATGCCTTACAAGTAGATCTAATGGTGGCATTTCCTCAAGGGAGACACCGTTCTCAGTTATAACTCCAGCTTGTGTCAAGTTGACACACAAAACCAGACAGTACATCCTATTACCTTCTGAGCAGCCACCGAGTCTTTGATTCCCAAGACACTTCTAGGCAGCCCTTCTGGGAGCTGCATTCCTTCTTACCTACATTTTGGATGATTTTTCCTTCTCTAGCTCTAAATCTGACCCGTCTGCCTCAGAATCCTGGTGATTCTCCTTGCCCCCCTTCCAGTTCCTAGCCAGCACAAATTCAAAGGTAATGCCTCAGTCTACCTGCCCAACCATTGGCCATTGCCTCTTTATTGATCAATCAAAAATCAACTGGGGACAAGATCCTTCAGTGTTTAGACATGCAGATTCCCAATTTTGGGTCAAAACATTAGAACCAATCTCCAACAAGCAGATTCATCCCCCTGACACAGTAAACCTGGGGCTCAGGTGGATTCAGTTACTTCCTTGGACTATGGGCCTCTGAGCTTGTGAGTTAAGTTGATAAAGGGGTATGGTCTTAATTTTAATGCTTGCTCAAGATTAGGAGCAAATCGAGATTAGGAACCTATAGCAAGTTACAGTTTGGTCATGACAATAAAGATGGTAGGAAATAGGCAATCGTGAACTGTTGGTTATGATTGAAGTGGCCCCTCCTGCAGTTTCTTTTCCTATGATGTTGTATGCACAAGTCAATTCCTACTGCTGAGTTACTCTGCTGCTTCCCCGATTTTCAGATAGAAAGAACACAGCTTATACTTGGGAACCTAAAGTAAAGGTGGGGTGAAGGAAAGGAAGGACCATGATGAAGAGGAGTGCGTCTAGTTGTGGGAAGCTAGAGGAGAAGCTGAAGAAGATTTCAAACGAGAAAGGAAAAGACTCATGACTGTTTTTGTCCAATGCTTCAGAGTTAATGTTTGTTGAAGAAAGATAAGTAGTAAGCAGTGGGAACGGTTGGTTTCTTGTCAGACAGCTTCACTTCTTTTTTTTTTTTTTTCCAACTTTTATTAGATATTTTCTTCATTTACATTTCAAGTGTTATCCAGAAAGTTCCCTGTATCCTCCCCCCTCCCGGCCCTGCTCCCCTACCCACCCTCTCCCACCCCTTGGCCCCGGCGTTCCCCTGTATTGGGGCATATAAAGTCTGCATAACCAAGGGGCCTCTCTTCCCACTGATGGCCAACTAGGCCATCTTCTTCCGTATATGCAGCTAGAGACATGAGCTCAGGGGTACTAGTTAGTTCATGTTATTCTTCCACCTATAGGGTTGAAGACCCCTTCAGCTCCTTGGGTACTTTCTCTAGCTCCTTCTTTCTTGGGAACCCTGTGTTCCATCTAATAGCTGACCGTGAGCTTCCACCTCCATGTTTGCAAGGCATTGGTATATTTTCCCCCGAGACAGCTATATCCGGGCCCTTTCAGCACCATCTTGCTGGCATATGCTATAGTGTCTATGTTTGGTGACTGATTGTGGGATGGATCCCTGGCAGCCGCAGTCGTTGGGTACATCCTTTGGATTCAGCTTCACAAATGCTCTCTTTAACTCTTTCAATGTGTGCTTTGTTCATAATTCTAGGAAGGGGTGACGTGTCCACATTTTGATCATCCTTCTTCTTGAGTATCATGTGTTTAGTAACTTGTATCTTGGGTAGTCTAGGTTTCTGGGCTAATATCCACATATCAGTGAGTACATGTTATGTGAGTT
>LR753352.1:572752-589087 GCA_902729485.2 Mus minutoides | reverse complement strand
GCTCATATCTATGGTTCCTGATTTTTTTCCTATGGTTTCTATCTCCAGGGTTAACTCCTTTTGGTTTTTCTTAATTGTTTCTACTTCCATTTTTAGGTCCTGGATGGTTTTGTTCCATTCCATCACCTGTTTGGTATTCTTTTCCTGTAACTCTCTCAGTATTTCCTCTTTAAATACTTTTAGTTGTTTATCTGTGTTTTCCTGTAACTCTCTAAGTTTTTTTCTCTTTATATGCTTCTAGTTGTTTATCTTTGTTTTCCTGTATTTCCTTCTTATAGTCCTCCATCATCATCATGACCAGTGATTTTATATCCATGTCCTGCTTTTCTGGTGTGCTGTTGTATCTAGGACTTGATGTGGTGGGTGAGTTTGGGTCTGGTGATGCCAAGGACCCTTGGATTCTGTTGCTTCTGTTCTTGCGCTTTCCTCCTGCCATCTCTGCCCGAGGAGGCCTGGCGTTGGTGCAGTCCCCAAAGGACCCGCTGTTTTACCCTGGGCCCTTATCAATCTTCTGGCTGATGTCTCAAGTTCCATGAGATTGGGCCAGAACAGAGGCTGTGTTCCCCTGCTCACCTCACTTCCAGAGATAGCTTGGGGAATCCCGAAAGAGCCTAAGAGAGTGCACACAGCCTGAGGCCCGGGCCCTGAGCTCCTGATGTGGTCTTAAAGTCCTGGAGTTGCTGGGCTCAGAGGAAAGATGGTGGGGTGGCGAGTGCTCTGGCTGGGAGAGGCCCAGCCTCCGGTGGGGCAGAGTTCTCGGATCCTGCCCCTGGGGGCAACTGCTGACCCACTGCTCCCCACACCACCTCTGCACTGCACTCACGCGTAACCCCGATGCGATCTTAAAGTCCTGGGGTGTCCCTAGCTGTGTCCGCTGGGCTCAGAGGAAAGATGGCGGGGTGGCGGGTGCTCTGGCTGGGAGAGGCCCAGCCTCCGGTGGGGCGGAGTTCTCGGATCCTGCCCCTGGGGGCAACCACAGCTTCACTTCTTAAGTTTTCCTTAAGTCATTATAGTGACTTTCCTGTTACTGTGAGAAAAAAAATACCATCACCAGGCAACTTAGAGATGGGCTTATGCTTCTACAGTCCACATTGGAAAGAACAGCATGGCCGTGGACTTGCAGGTATGGCAGCAGGAACAGGAAGAGAAACTGAACTAGACGTAGCTCAGGGATTTCAACTCTCAAAGCTTGCCCACAGTAACATACTTTCTGTACCAAAGCCACACCCCCTAGACCTTCGCAAACCGTGCCACCAGTTGGGAACCAAGTGTTCAGATATCAGAGTCTGTGCAGGACATTTCTCACTTAAACCACCATATATGTACAACAAGTCTTCACCTTGCTGTATGTAAGTGTAAGCCACTATAAGGGAAATCAAGGCTTTTTCCAAGCCCCCAAATCCATTATAAAATTCATCTGCTACCTACATTCAGATTTCTGCCTGAATCAGATGTAAGAGCACAAAAATAACTGTGCTGCATGAATAGGTGGGTTCTCTACAGACTTTACTCCTCCTGTCTATTTTCACTTTAGCTCAAAGAAAATCATTTATTTATGTTTTTGTGAGTTTCCTATTTCTGGTTCTATTTCTGATTTTCTTGCCTTTTGATGATAAAAATTTGAAAGAGTGTAATATATTTTTAAAGGATAAACTGAAGTTGTAGATAGTTGTTCCAATACAGTTAATATCACTAGCCTATACTTTCTAACCCTCTCATTTTAAAGGAAAATCCATCTGTGCAGATGTTTGGTTTTAAGCTGAGGTTTAATGCCTTTTTTATGTAGTGAGCTATTTGTAACCATATCTCCACGGTCATTAGTAACCCAGCCTAGTCATTGGTAGCCAAAGATGTTGAAACTGAGTTGTGGTACACCCCAGGGAATTATCAGCATAAAATGAGGTACATGACGTATCAGAGATGTGGGAGCGTCTTTGGCACATAATTTTATTTTCCCCATGGCTGAAGATAATTACTGTTTTGAATTTCTGTGCAAATATGACATCACAGGGCTTTGAAACAGGATTAACAGCTCTTTGCTCTTTGTGAGTAAAATTCAGAGGTAAGATAGACTCCGTTTCTATTAAGTGAAACTGATCACTACTTTGCTTTTTTTTTTTAAAAAAAAACAATAAACAGTTCATTGTGCGAGGAACACTCCAGCTTTTCTGGCAGAAAGACTTCATCAGGCTTTGAAGGTTGGTCTGGAACTTTCATATTGTACTCATAGACAGCACCCCTCACAGAGAATAAAAATACTGTTTAAAATTGATGGGATGTTATATTCCTTTCCTACTTTAGTGAGTTTCTTTCTGAAGCTAATTTTTATACTAATTTGCTTAAAAGTATGGTAATAAATGCACCAGCCAGGGTAGAGGGAGCTGATAAAGTGTTGGCTAAATAATTTCCCTCACTTCATCTGTGTAGGAAGTAGAACTTGTGGGGTGCCTGACCTCAGACAGCCGCTGAGATGCGTGCCTTATTCTCCAGCAGCCTTATTCCGCAGGAACCTGGCCTAGTTGGCAACATGTATGCTCTTTTCATTGACACGTGTTCTCTTCAAGTCTTCATCAGTGCACCTGAGCTTAGCTCCAAGAAAGCACTTCCTCAACTCTTTAATGGGCATTTCCTGTGGCTGTACAAGTTTATGTCCAACAGAACATCTCATTTCCCTCACCCCAGGCCACCATCAGTCCTGGTTCCTGTGTTCAGGGATCTCACAGGTTGTGCTGACCAGAACTGGCCTTGCTCAGCTTTGGACACTGAACTCTGTCTCCTCAGCCATGTCCCTTCAGCTTCAGCCACCTCCAACTTCTTGCTGTTCCCTGGTTATCACTGCTGCCCCCACCCCAACCCCAAGCAACTTTGTGTTTGTTTTCCTATCTGTAGTGTTGCTCTGCCATAGCTGTGGCTGGCTTTTTCTCATCTTTTCAGGTCTCAGCTCAAATGTGTCCTCTTGAAGTAACCCCTAAGTGTCCATGCTTACTAACTGCACCAAGGTCTGTTGATATGACCATGAGGAATTAAATCTGGCTTGATGGAGGATCCACAGCAAGACTGAGGATGTGGCAATTGTAATGAGAACAGCTGGACTTTTTATAGCTTTATCAGAAACAGAATATAATGAAAATTTCCAAGATCGATACAATTGTCCTTGCCAGGATACAATGATGTCTGAAAGGTGCACAGGGTACACAAGATTGATGTCTAAGACCAGCTGTCATGTCAAGCTTCCATGTTTCCTTGACTTCAAGGGAACAGACAGAGGTGCACAGAGCAGCCTGAATGTTTCACTGCCTGAGGAAGTGCATGGATCTCTCAAGAACTGGAAGGCACATTGAGCCCCAGGAGCCATGAACTCTTCCCTGAAAAGCCTATGAAACACACCTCTCAGTCAGCTAGGCCAGAGCAACTCTGTGGTTCCTTACGTAACATCTATTCACTGCTGTGTGCATGGCACAAAAAATAATGTCTGGTACAGAGTACACATTCGACGGGCATTTGTTGGAAACATCACTAAACAGACCCAGCATTCACCTAATAGCTACCTTGAAAGTTTTCACTCTCTTTCTCATTGTTCCAACAATTTTGACCATCTACCCACAAACACCTCACACATACCCCTGGTTTCTCTGTATGTGAACATTACTCCTGATGAGGCCACAACATCCTCTATTGCTGCAAACATGTCTGCGTGGGTCGCAGAAACTTTCCTCTTACCCCTCTGTCCTCGTTCTGTTTCTCCCCTGGAATCTGTACTTCGTATTGCAAACAGACAGCCTTTGAAACCAACCATGAACAAGATGTGATCTCAGCATTTTTAGTTTAAAATGTGACAGCACTCAACTTTGGGATACAGTTGGAGTTTCATTTCATGGTCAGCAAAGTCTAGATTTTTCAGATTCATCATTTGCTATTGTTCATTATTTACACATCCTAAACTTTCATATACTTCATGCACAGACACACAGACACACAGACAAACACACACACACACACACACACACACACACACACACAGACACATACACACACACACAGAATCCTTTACTAGAGCATTCTTTCCTTTCTATGCAAGCCCACCCGCCTCTCTAGTGCATCTATTACCTGTGTCTTGATGCCTCTGCCTCAGTTTCCCCAGTGCCTCACTATCCCAGCATATCCCCAGCTGATGATTTAGGCTTCACTGTAAATATCACTTTCTTAAGCAGGCCTTTCTAATCTTTAGTCTTCCCCGGGTTCTGTTAGAACTCACCTCTATAGAACTCAGTATCTTCCATCTGTCAGACTAATTTTAAATAACTTTTTATTTAATGATTTTATTATTTCACTGAGAACTTGGTACATGTTTTGATCATATTCACCCACCCATCCAGCTCCTCCCAGATCCACTCCCCTACTCCCCTTCCCTTTCCACCACCCAACTCTCTCTCTTTCTCTCTCTCTCTCTCTCTCTCTCTCTCTCTCTCTCTCTCTCTCTCTCTCCCTCTAATCAATTTAAGCTGCCCAAATACTTTTGTACCTGTGGCCTTTCACTGGCGTGTGGGTGACTTATCAGGGACTGGACTTCTAGAGGAAACTGACTCTTCCTATCCCAGCAGCTAACAATTGCCAATAGCTTCAAAGCCCCTCCATGCAAGGGTTTGGTGTCAGACTCATTTTCATCAGCCTGTTTTCTAACCTGTATCTGCTATAGAACTACAAGATCATTAGGGATACTTCCTCTTCATAGCATGGTAAAGGCTCATTACAGGGGCTCAACACATATTTTTTTAATAAATGAATGGTAGAGTTTGTTGCTAAATGAATGAAGAGGAGTTACTGTGGTTGGATATTCTGTTCATGGTCCTCTATCTCTTACAACTGAATATCTGCATGTCACTGAGTAACTGGTGAGGTTCTCATGGTCCTTTCTTTCCAGGGTGCTGGAACAGATGAATTCACTCTGAACAGAATAATGGTTTCCAGATCAGAGATTGACCTTTTGGACATCAGACATGAGTTCAAGAAGCACTATGGCTACTCTCTATACTCGGCCATCCAAGTAAGTCTCCTGTGGAAACAGCAGGGCATGGCTTCCCTTCTCTGCTCACAATCTTTCTGTCATGATCCTTAAAACACAGATAGGCTGACTCACGTTTCTCTTTCCTTGTTATTGGGCTTTCTGGGTCTAAAATAGTTCTAACAAAATATCCCTTAAAGGTGGGAACTGGGGACTGAAGAGATGGCTCAGTAGTGCCTAGGGACCTGGATTTGGTCCCTAGCGTCCACATAGCAACTCACAACCATCTCTAACTCCAATTTCAGAGGATCTGACAGCTTTTTCTGGCATCTGTGGGTACCGCATGGACATGGTGCACAAACATGTATAGGCAGAACACGCATTCGCATGAGATTAGAAAGGAATACATCTTTAAAAAATGTATTTGTTCACAAATGGTAACTGTTTTCCAGTTCTTAAATACTAAGAATGTAATAGTAAGCCATCTTTTAAAAGATTTATTGGCCATACAATTTTCTCTTGAAAAAAAACCACATGTGTAATTTGTCTATTGTTTATGCTGCACTGTTTTAAAACAATTATTTCAGCATTGTGGCAAAGTAAGAACTAAGTAAGGAAAAATAAGGAAAGAAAATTACATAGTTCACATTTTCCTTTAGTGACCCAGGCATGTAGATCAGTAGTAAACATTTACCTGGCATGTGCAAGGCTATGAGATTAATCCCTACCACAGCAATGATAAATTAATAATAATAATAAATAGGAGGAGGAAGTCCTCTGTTGTACACCACAGATAATAGGTTCTGTATCTTCAGTTCTTATCTTTACAGTATGAAAAAGGCTTCTCATTTTTCGTGACAATTATTTTTCCATTTTTATTTCAATAACATTAACAGATGTTTATAGTCCCTGCCTGTTCAAAATAGTGCTATAGTGTACATAACCAGTTTGATGAGATGCATCTGTTGGGGGTGATGGGTAAATGGCTGAGACAGATAAAACATATTTTTAAATTTTGGTGACGATGACCACTTGGCTTCCCTTCCTGTGCTTTTCTCAGAACCTCAGAGTTATTCTCTACTCATAGACAACCCTTTTGCATGTTTATAGTCCAACAGGTGAGGGTTAGAACTGAACGTATTTCACATTTTTAAGTGCCATTTTTATTTCCTTTGTTCTTTGCTTTCTGTTTCTGTTTTGGACCCATTCTTCTTTTGGATTTCTATTGCTTTTTGTTAACATCTAAGGTCTCCTTTTATATTAGGCAGATTAGCTTTTTTAAAAAATCTCAATATAAATAGTTTCTTCTTACTTTCTGCCTCAGCTTTCCCAAGCAGAACTTTTATTTGTTATGTAACTGAATTTATCAATCCTTGTAGTTTCTTTCTTTTTTTTTTTTTAATGTCCCATTGTTTCTGCCGTTTTGCTAAGAATATTTCTAAAATGTCTGATACTCCTTCCTTTCTGCTTAACAGTGAACTCATGGTCACTGTTCCCAAGTCTTAGAAAAAAATATATATATAATTATTAAGAAAGTAAACTGATAAAATTGATAGAATTGTTCAGAAAAAGTCTCCTACACCATAAAAATTCTGGTTCAATGTCCTAGCTGAAACAGAAATATTCCAGCTAGCTAATAAATGCTAAACAACTAGCCCAGGTCTCCCTAGTAGTATTCTGTGGGTTCCTTTTTTTGTTTTGTTTTGCCTTCTTTTGTTTTACCATAGCCCCTAAGGTGTCACACAACACCTAGGGAATTTAGAGAATTCATCCAGTCTGGTTCCCTGAATCAGTCTAGGCACTGAGGTTGAGTGAACTACCCAGCCATCACAGTCACCCAGTGTAGAATCTGGCTCCACAAGGGCCCCACAGGCTGCATGACTTATTTACATCTGAGTTCTTAGATGCTCTACAAGCTTTCTCAGGAAAATCAGCTTTGGGGTCCAGAATGGTACCTTCTGAGAACCTGTGCCGAGAAGAATTAGGACAAAGAGGATAGCAGCCTGGAGGGAAGCGTTGAGAGTCTCATGCTAGACGCACACACCCCAGGCCAGCTGTGGGACCACTGTATACTGTACAGATGCGAATTCTTGGCAGCTCTACTCCAGCACCTAGCCCTGGTTCCTGAGGAATTGATGCTGAGCCTTGGCAACTGGGAATGTCTGGCCTAGGCCATGTTCCTGTACCACACTGAGTAGTTGAAGTCTTTCCTTCTACCCACAGTGCAGACCTACCCACACTAGACACCCTTAATCAGCACACACATTGGCCTGGAGGATCGCTTTACCGTCTTAGAAGCGTTCCAGCCTCAGGGACCACAGATGATTTATTTGGTAAAGATGACCAAATAAATTCCCTTTGTTTTAAAGGAATGAATAAATGTATTCACTTCCGCCAATGAGCTAGATTTGCTCACCAAATTCCTTTGTGCTTTTAAAACCAGAGTCTTTGTTTTCTGCTAAACTTTGACTGAGAAAGACGCATGGGTAAGTCAAAATCATAACTGATCCAAAAGAGCAACAGGCTCTCCCTAGGGCAGGGCATGGATTTGGTCAACAGCCTACACTCAGTTCTATGTAAATTGATCCTGACGCATTACAATAGTTTCAATCATCATAGGAAGATTCAATAACATTAACCACATTGTACTTGCCTAGGCAGAAAAGCAGACTCATACATTTTATAACAATTGTCAGTAACAAGGTTGACACACCAGGAGGGCTTCTGGTTCACCCTCAGCAAACCAGAAAATTAGATTAAGCTGTGGCGCTCTGTCCCTGCCCCCAGCCCCCCATGATCAGCATAATGGAGACTTACTGTAGTAGGAGACATTTAAACTATTTATAGTTTGATAAAGAGAAAAATCCACCAGCTCGCTCTCAGGGTGTTCTATCCTCGTCCAAGCCCGATGTTTGCCACCAGAGATGTTGGGGTCCACTGCCCGCAGTGGACAGGGTCCCTGGAGGATTGGCCCGAAGCTGAAATGAAACTAAGGGACAAGGGGGAAGAAATAAGATCGCTAAGGCTACATGGTTGCTTCTGCTCAAAGCGACTGTTTAATGGATCACAAGCACGAGGGGAAAAAGAGGGGAAGCCCCGCCACCGTCTTCTGTGCTGGCGTCTGGGGTTTGGTGGGACCCTGAAGTCTCATGAGAGGTCCCAGGTCTGAGCCAGTGGGCTGGTCGTAGGTGGGCTGGGCGGAGCCAGGGGACCTGGGAGACATGCAGAAGCTGGCTGCCAGGGTACTGGGCTATCTCTTAGTATGACAAGAACTTCAAGTCTCTGAAGAAAGAAATTGAGGAAGATCTCAGAAGATGGAAGGATCTCCCATGCTCATGGATTGGCAGAATCAATATAGTAAAAATGGCTATCGTGCCAAAAGCTATCTACAGATTCAATGCAATCCCCATCAAAATTCCAACTCAATTCTTCAAGGATCTAGAAAAGACAATTAGCAAGNGAGGATGGCCTAGTTGGCCATCAGTGGGAAGAGAGGCCCCTTGGTTATGCAGACTTTATATGCCCCAATACAGGGGAACGCCGGGGCCAAGGGGTGGGAGCGGATGGGTAGGGGAGCAGGGCCGGGAGGGGGGAGGGTATAGGGAACTTTCTGGATAACACTTGAAATGTAAATGAAGAAAATATCTAATAAAAGTTGGGAAAAAAAAAACAACAACAAAAAAAACAAGACAACGGGTGCCATGGTGCGGCTTCTCAAGGCTTGCTCACAGGCATCATTTTGCTGATGGAGAAGGGATACCACAGGTGGGGACACTACAGCTCTTCTAAGAACTAGAAATGACTCAGTCTTTGTAGCTTGGCTTGTCTGAGAGGCACTGTTGGTTTTTATTGCTTACTCTGGCAAGGAAGGGTCTAGTGAATTTGGTCAGTTTCCGGGACTTCCTGGAACTATTTTAAGTTTTTACCTCCCTGCTTAGGGAGCTTCCTACAGGATGGAATGTTTGAATCTCCCAGGAAACTGACACAGTAGGAGTGAGGGGCCAGGCTCCCTGATTTGAGGTCTCCTTTCTTAGCCTCTGTAATTGTTACAGGAAGATTAGCAGAGTTCATACTCTGCTTCATAGATGTTTTATAAGGTTTACAATAGTTAAACTTTTCATTTAACCATTTTATATTGAAAATTTGGGGTTTCACACATGCTAAACACACTATAGGCCACATGGTGTTTACATTGTAAATAGAAGTGTCAGTTAATGTTATTTCTTATTAAGCTACAGAAGTGTCAGTTAACGTTATTTCTTATTAAGCTACAGATTTTAGAGTTTCTGTTAGCAGCTAATATGGAATATCATGTCATTGCTAAAATCTTTTCAGTTGCACTACTCCAGGAGGATTTGAACATTGTGAACTGCATAGAACATGCTAGGCTGGGGCACAGCTGTCCTCAAGAAAGAAAGAAAGATGGCACAGCAGGTGTGCTGTATTGAAGGATGCAGCTCAAATGTCTCCTACCCAAGTGACTCCCCTAGCGCTGTAGGGTCTGATTCACCTCTAATCTCCTCCTTATTTATGCTGTGTTTAATCTTCCCTGTTGGTCCTGTCCTTTGCAGTCAGATACTTCTGGAGACTACAGAACCGTGCTCTTGAAGATCTGTGGAGATGATTGAAGAAGATGGCTCCCAAAGGCTGCCTGCCCTGATGGTGGACTGCTTCAACAGCTCTGCTCACTGCTTTCATACAGCACTCCAAAGTGCAAGCAAATGCAAGACAGAACCTGTCTGCCTCATAGGCATTGGCATCGTTCAGTGCAACTGCAAAAAATGAACTTGATTTTATTTTAGAGCATCTCATTCACGATGTAGAGGTTTATAAGAGAAATTCAATCTAGAATTAAAGACCTACTAATGATTTTCTATTTGGCTTAGGAAGTTGGAATCTGTGTAGTTCAAAACCATTAAGCATAAATCAGGATACTAAAGATGGCTGCCTTTGCTAAATGTAATTTGTGTATTTGTTTTCAGTATCTACTAATACTGTATGTTGCCTGGTGCCAACAAATATTTCAAAATACATTTGTTGTAAATGCTTTTGGTGCTTTTGTTACTTGATTAGTGTGGTCTAAAAACCTAATAATGAAAGGGCATGGTAGTGCACACCTACAAGCCCAACACTTAGGAGGTGGAGACCGGAGGATCAATAGTTTGGGCCATCCTTGTGAAGGTGCAGGAGATATAATCAAGTCCATTAACAGTTTATTGTGGTTGAGGCTAAGGCTCAGAGAAGGAGAATAGTGTCCTGTGGATTTTTGTTAGGGAAATGAGGAAGTGCTATCCTTATTGATGTTCAGCAGGTGCTAGATTCTTGCAGAAAATACAGAAGGATTGCTGGCAGATACTTCCACTATTCCTCAGGATTGCTGTCTTCCAGGAAGAACAACTTCCCAAACTCTCCTTCCTCTGGTGGATGAGGCATTAGGCTGCCTGTTAACATGTTACCCCCAGACTTCCCCGGTTCATTCCAGGCTGCTCCAGTTCAGAGGATCCCCTTCCCCACTTGCAACTACTCTTTTTGTGCATAACCCATAAAAGGTTTTCCTGCTATTCCTTGGCTATTTTGGAAGTTCCCAAAGGCTTTGGCTATTCTCTCTCTCATATCTACAAAAGTATAAAAAAAATTTAAACAAACTTTTCCACCCATGGATCAGTCATTTTGTCAGCTCTCTGTGCCTTTGCTTACATGCCCCCACCCCCACCCCCACCCCAGATTTCAGCACCAGATCTAAGTTAGCACACAATCAAGAAATCACTGAGATGGTCACTCCATGAATGGGGAGGTTTTTATTAACACTAAAAGAGAGAGAAAGTCAGAGGCACCTGTAAGAGCCCAGAGCAGAGAGAACAAGATGAAGACTG
This sequence comes from Mus minutoides, assembly GCA_902729485.2. Taxonomy (NCBI): domain Eukaryota; kingdom Metazoa; phylum Chordata; class Mammalia; order Rodentia; family Muridae; genus Mus; species Mus minutoides. The sequence continues at coordinate 578,212 of LR753352.1, read as the reverse complement.
ACCATGGCCAGAGCTAGAGGAGTGGGTGTGGAAAAATTGTGTGTGTTACAAAGAGCACAAGTAGCCTAGGGGAAGGAGTCTGTGAACTGAAGCAGCCCAGATGTTCAGAGTAGAGGAAGTTTGAAGGGCCTGGATGCTGGCATGGACTTTGAAATGCATAACAGGTACAAGTGAATAGGGACCAAAGGAGCCTCAAGGCAAATGTGGGCTTTTGATATGTAACCAGAGGTATGTGCCAAGGGAAGTGGCCCTTTCTGACAGGTTCCCAAGGAATGCTTGGGCCTGACCCCTACAATAAAAAGACACAGGAAAACTGTCTCTGCACTTTATTGCTGCTAGTGCATTTAGAGAACCCCCTTCTCACCTTTCCAAGCATGGATGCCTCCAGCCTTTGGAGAGGGTAAACGGAGAGGGCCCACCCTGATGCTGGGATATTGCAATTCCCCTTTTCTTGGTGGTACTCCCTTCCCCCTAACATCCCTATGCCCTGGGGGGAGGGGCAGCAGATGTCAGCTTTGGGAACAGACAAAAAACCAACATACCTTAGCCTCCCTGTCACTAAGGCTAACACTCTCCTTGATAGATAACCAACATTTCTCCGGTGCAGATGGCTCCTGTCCTTGAAGGGAACAAGGACTAAACATTCCTGAAATGATAACCGGCCCTCGCTTGGACCAAGACACAAGGGCAATTAAGTGTTCCCAGACAGCTGTGACCACTTTGTAAAAATATACTAGCTCCTGATAGCACCATACAGTTACTTTCCAGATCAGGAAGGTCCCCTCCCAACTACACGGTTCTGCCCTGCTGTTTGAACAAACGTTATCAGGTTTGAAGGATGGTTTTCCCTTGTCACCTCCCCAGTCATGTAACCCCAAAGTTTGAGGTTTCCCTGCTTATACATGTGTGTGTGTGTGTGTGTGTGTGTGTGTGTGTGTGTGTGTGTGTGTCTTTGCGCACACACACACACTGAGCCCCTGGTTCAGCCATTGCATTCCTAACCTGCACAGTTGGAAAGTCTTTCTATTCGGGACTGAATTGTAAAATAAAAGCTCTCTTGTTTTTATATCGGACTTGCAATTCCTGGCGTTCTCCGGGGGTTCCCAATAACTAGGCCTAACAACAAGATTGTTTTATAATGAAATGAAATATTTAAAAGTGTGTTCATGGGGATGGAGAGATGCTTTATCAGCTAAGGGTGCTTCTTGCTCTTCCAGTGATCCTGAATTAAACTCCTAGCACCCGTATTAGGTGGCTCATCACTCTGGGTTCCCAAGCCAAATGAGGGGTGGTAGAACATTACTTATATCCCAGACAGCTCCCAGAGAGCACAGCAAGAACAGGACTGCTCCCTTCCCAAATCAGGCTTGGGCCTACTCAACTCCATAGAGACAGAGGCCACTTCATAATAATGACAGTTAAACTTCTGTTTTCCCACAAGAGAACTGGCTTCTGAGAAATCATGTGAAGATAGATTGGAAGGTCCCACCCTGCTGCACACTTCCTCCTTTGTCCTTCCTGCCCCCTTCCCCCCTCTAGATATATAACCTAGCCTCTCTATTTCAATGAACAAGCTGTCTTCTGAAATAGTCCCCCCGGGTGATTTATACCCACCATACTCACTGCTGCCTGAGACCCTGTTCCCAAGCACTTCCAAATCTTAAGACTGCCAGTGCACAAATGCTGATGGGGGCATGAGACCCACATCTGGTACCTGAACAGGGACACTCCAGGATATGTGGAAGAGATTGAATACCCTCCCTGTCCCCCTCCCCTCAGTGGCTTCAGCATCTTGCTTCGCCATCCTAACTTGAGGATCTGCTTCCTTCCTCTACTTTTGATTTGACCCACCTTGAAATACCAATTTTGAAGTGAAAACTATCATTGTTTGACTGGGGTACCCCCCCACACCCCTGTATTGACTGAAGGCTCTTAGTCCTCTGGCTGGACCCTGACGACCCTTCAGCGACAGCAAAAATCACCTCTCTAAAGCTCTGAAAGCACCTGGTAATGCAACAACCAGTTAAAAGTCTTTAGAATAGTGGGCAGGTTTTTTTTTTTTTTTTTTTTTTTTGAGACATGGTTTCTCTGTGTAGCCTTGGCTGTCCTTGAACTCACTCTGTAGACCAGGCTGGCCTCTAACTCAGAAATCTGCCTGCCTCTGCCTCCTGCAGTTTTCTTAAATGTGCGGGTAGGCACATTTAACACCCCAGTTTCAGTGGAATTCCTTGGAACTCTTGCAGTTGGGGGAACATCCGCATTTGACTGAGCACTTCCATTCTTTTCTGTCATGGGAAATTCTGCTTCTCACCAGAAGGAATCCCTCCTGTAACATCTTCACAGGAGCACAAGAGGTTTGTCCAACCTCTAGGGAATTTTGATCAAGTACACCTTTGTGTCCTTCAGGCCTGGGATCACATAACCTCCCTTCCCCTAACTTCTGCATCCCAAAATGGAGATTTCTTGCTTTTCTTCCTCCAGCAAAACCCCAAGGAACCCTTCTCTGACTTTGCTCTTCGAACAAAAAATGAGCCTAGAACACAAAATTCCCGATCCCTGTGGCTAGAGAAACCATCCTTAAAGGCATGGCCTTGGAACACTGGCTAGCTTGTTAGGGGTTGAAAAATGAACATTGTGATAAATGAATATTTACTACTCAAGACATTAGGTGGCTTCTCATAAAGTTACTCCCTTCACCAGGCCTCTGAGGTGACCTTAAAACAAAAGGAAAAAAGTTTTAAATTTGGAAAGGCAGAACTCTGGAAGGACAAATGTTCTAACTCTGGCTCATCTAAGGGCTTGGAAACCACCCCTCCTAAAACCAAGTGTCCCTGATTCTGTAAAGGATTCCATTGGGGACTGGAGAAATGGCTCAGTGGTTAAGAGCACTGACTGCTCTTCCAGAGGTTCTGAGTTCAATTCCCAGCAACCACATGGTAACTCACAACCATCTGTAATGGGATCCAATGCCCTCTTCTGATGTGTGTCTGAAGACAGCTACAGTGTACTCATATAAATTAAATTAGAAAATCTTTTTTAAAAAAAGGATTCCATTGGAGAAAGAATTGTCATTCTATATATGATAAAGATGGTCAGCCCCTCAATCATTTAAATGCCAAAAGGGGAAACCCTCGACCCCAACGATAAAAGGAAAAACCTTGTGGGTCACTAACATTTTAGAAGGCTCACACCCCCAACTCAATATAAATACTGCAGAAAACCATTTAAATGCCTAATTGACACCGGAGCAGAAAGAACTATTTTGAAACAATCTAATGTCCCTCAGCATTGGGAACGGATCCCTGGGCACAACTAATGGGCACAAGAGGCTCCTCCAAGGTATATACCACAAAAGAGGCCTTCAAAGAGGAGGACCCAGATGGTGATGTTGGCCTTATCAGACCTCTTATCTCAGACATGGCCACCAATGTGTTAGGGAGAGAAGCCTTAGATATGGTCCTTATTAGTAACATGGAAAGTGAATGCATCCAAATAGAGGATTATGACAAACATCCTTCCAGGGATCCCCACCAATTCTAAGAGCCACTGTCAGATTTGAGACTCCCTGCCTCAACTCGGTCTCAGATGAGCTTGTTTGGGTTGAACAATGGCCTTTACCCAGGGAGAAAGTAGAAGCTCTTACTCAGCTTATTAAAGAACAACTAGAATATCCATCCTTTCCTTGGCTGATGGAATTTCTCCATCTTTGCAATTAAAAAGAATTCTATGAGATGGGAGCTATTACAAGACCTTTGGGCCATCAACAAGACCATGCAGACTTGGGGATCCCCATAGAGGGGTCTTTCCCTTGTCTCGGCAATCCTGGCCAATACTCTACTATTGGCCATTGGTATTGGAGATTGTTTTCGTCTCTATCCATGTACATCCCAAAGATTGTCAACATTTCACATTTTCAGTCCCCCAAATTAACAACTCTGGCTCAGCTTCCTGATATGAATCATGTAGGCACAATTTTTTGGGCACTGGGTAAAGGTTATCCTTGTGTTATTCAAATACTGATTTCTTTGTCCCCCTTTCTTGTTTTAATTTCGGCATGGCATTGTAATACTTAAGTCAAGAATCTCCTATGTCAAGTTTGTATAAATAATGCTTATCATTTATTTTCTGCCTTGTCAATAAAAGCTGATTACCCAATGGCTGGGCAGAAGATAGAATATGGTGGAACTCCCACCAGCCAGAGGAGAGAGGGAGAGAGAGAGAGAGAGAAGATTAAGACAGATTGGGCCACAGGAGGAAGGAGAGATGATTTTAGCTGAAGCATGAAAGGCCCTACACAAAATTATTACAGGGATTTTGGCTGGGAAGTAGCCAGATTACCTTAGAATAATGAGGTGGGTCAATGACTGCCTAGGTATTTCAGTGAAGCTTGAAAATAAATCTTGGTTTCTCTGTGCCACTACTGAAGAATTAGTTAGGATAAAGAAAAAACAGCCACTGTGTTAATTTATATTTATTATTTATACTAATTTACTGTTTGTATTTATATTATTTATATATATAAATTTATATTATATTATATATCATATATTAATAAAAATAAAGATAAGATTAATACAATTATATATAAATATATAATGTATATTAAAATTACTGTTACAGAATGGAGAATCCACCACCAAGGGATGGCCACCAGCCACACTATTTGCCAGGAAGTGGTTGCTGCTGCTCTAAAACCATATTTAGAAAAGGGAATGCACATTTATCAATCTCCTGGTTAAACAACTGCTGTACTCACTACCACCTGAGTCTCTGCTCCCCAGCTCCTCCAAATCCTGACAATTCAGGCACATAGTGGCCAATTGGGAGCTGGGAACCCACACATAACTACCTGTAATTCCAGCTCCAGGAGATGATAGAAGGAGCTGGCCTTTGAGGGCACCTGAATTCATGTGAATACTGCCCCACACATATGCATAATTAAAAGTAATAAAAATAGATTTTGAAGATAAAATGAAAAGATGCTCAGTACAGTAGTAGAACATAACCCTTAATAAATGTTGTTTTAAGCCATGGTTGGGGGTTCACACTTGTACTTACAGCTACTAAATTTGTTATAAATTTATTAATTAAAAATTTTCATACAATATATTTTGATTGTTTCCCTCCCTTAATTCTTCCCAAACTCCCTCACCTCTCTATGCACTCAACTTTATAGTCTTTCTCTTTCTCTCTTTCATAACACAATATCAAACCAAACCCTCCAAAATTAATTTTAAAAACATGGAAATGAAAATCAAAACAAGCAAAATGCAGGAAAGAAAAATGAAAATGCCAAAATAAAGTGAAGCAAAAAAGGAAGAAAAAAAGGGGGAGGGAGGAGGGGAAAGGGGACGGGGAGGGTGGAGGGGAAGGGAAAGAGGAGGAGAAAGGGGAGGGGGAGGAGGGGGGGGGGGGGGGGGGGGGGGGGAGAGGGAGAGGGAGAGGGAGAGGGAGAGGGAG
>LR753352.1:427578-572652 GCA_902729485.2 Mus minutoides | reverse complement strand
GGAGACAATCAATTCCCAAGGAATCTCCCTAGTCATGTTGAAAGAAAGAAGAGGTGATGCCAACCAGAAAAGGAGCTTGCGTCTGGAAAAGAGACCCTAACAACTTGTCAGACCATCTTGTAGGACAGATGAGAGCCTAGACAGTGGGTTAGTGGTGGTCACATCTGGACCCTGACTGCATAGTTATGCCCACCTCTTTCCTTCTATTTAAACCCAGATGCCACATTTCTTGAGTTTACTTTCTCAGCAGGTATCAACTGTAAATAACTTCTTGGTTAGAGATGGGACTCTGTCCAGTTTGTCCCATCAGTGCTAGGACACATCTGGATTGAACTGGTGCAGGTGTTGAATGTGCTGCCACAGTCTCTGTGAGTTCATATGAGTTCTGAGACTCTCACAACAGCTGCCTAGACCAGCTGGGAGCTGCTTCTACCTCTGGTTATCCCAAGGGAATAGAGACTGCAGATACTTATGCAGGCACTACATGCCTAAGGGATACAAGCAGGATAGAACATGGAGGCAGAGCCATGATGTTAGGATGAGGATGCTCAGATCTGGAAGACCCTGTTTCCTTGGAGTTATTTCTCACCTACAACCATTCTGCCTCCTTTTCTGCAAAGATCCCAGATTCTTGACAAGACAGGTTTGATGACAATGCCCCATTAAATGCTTGAAAGTCTCTCACTCTGTATATTGTCCAGGTGTGATTCTATGTCAGTTATATTTTTTTACTTTAATCATAAGATAATCATACAAAACAGCTATTATTATTAGTTTGGAGATTGAAGAAGGATGATTACTTAAATAGTTCTAGACATTCTTGAGCTAGTGATATTGATCCTGGGGTTGTTTGAGACAGAGCCTCGGTCCTGGCAGTCCTCACAAGCTAGGTTTGGGTACTTGTCCTCGATAGATCAGTTAAAGAGATAGGTAATAATGAAAAACTAAAAAGAATTTATTCAATACAGTAACATTTGAAAGAAGAACAAAGAAAGATATTCAGTGGTGTGCAAGCCCATCAATAAATGTGGCATCTGGGTTTAAATAGAGGGAAAGAGGTGGGCATAACTATGCAGTCAGGGTCCAGATGTGACCACCACTAACCCACTGTCTAGGCTCTCATCTGTCCTACAAGATGGTCTGACAAGTTGTTAGGGTCTCTTTTCCAGACACAAGCTCCTTTTCTGGTTGGCATCACCTCTTCTTTCTTTCAACATGACTAGGGAGATTCCTTGGGAATTGATTGTCTCTATAATTTGAAGGGAAAGTTGTCTCTCTGTAGAATATCTTCACACCTACCACACAGTTGCAAGATCTTACCTCAAAAAGAAAGAAGATTCTTCTACTTTATATCATATGTTATTATAGTGTGTTAGTCAAAGAGAGTGGTTTTCAATGCCTCTGATTTCCACAAGGTGGCAGGTCAACTTCAAAGCCAGATGGTTGGTTTTGTGTCCAAGTGACAAAACCTACTTTACTTGTTTAAGAGTAGCTAGTCCAGATAGGAACTACATGGAAACGTGCTTTGCAGAGTGCATGTCATGGTCCAGGAGTCTTGTTGTGACTGTAAACACTTTCTCAATGAAGATTACTTAACTCAATTCTTTGGTGTCTATCATTCTCGGGAAAGTCTGCATTTGTATGAAGTGTGTGTGTGTGTGTGTGTGTGTGTGTGTGTATACATATATAATACATTTGTATGTATATATGTATAAACTACATATGTGTATATATGTATATACTAGCTCAGTCGTGGATCACCTTCACTGATGAGTATCTTCAAGTCAGCTCACTGAACACTGGTTAATCCATGAAGGCAGTGAAGAAGAAACCTTGCAATCTGGAAGGAGCCCTGGCCTTGTAATATGGTGAATGTTAGAAGGCAGGAGACTCTAGATGAAGAATATACTTGGTCTGGGGATTAGGTGCTTCAAAATGGCAAATGAAGATACTGGATTGAAGGTTCTCAAAGAACCTACTCGAGTTTTTGAAGGAAATGTTTAGAGTAATGTGATCCAGAATTTGCTTCTGTATATTTTCTGCTGTCCATTTTCATATCATTTGCATACCATATTGATAGCCTCCAATTTCTGCACCTATAATTTGTCTTAAATGCATTGGGTTTGGAATCAGATCACTTTCGGCTCAGATCTTGGCTTTCTACTTAACTACAACAACAACAACAACAACAACAACAACGAGTATGTAAATCAGTATGTAATTGGAAAATACTCCTCTCTTTGCAACCTAATACTTCAGCTACAAGTAAGTCCTTACCCAAAAGAGTTATGAATATTTAATGACATGAAGAGCATTAAAAAGTTAACTCAATAAAATTTAATTAGTGGAGAAAGACATAAAAGCATTTGCCCTGCCAAACTAACCTGAAGTGGCCAGAAGAAAGATACCTAAGCAACTACCTAGGGCATCACTACCACAAATGAATGTGTGATGGAGAGATGGGAAGATGGAGTTTGTGGTGGAGAGATAGAGGAAAAAGCAAAGCCAAGGGGTTTTTATACTGTGGAGAGATATGGAACTGGAGACTGAATAGCAGCAAGATGAGGAGGCCATGGTGGTCTCCACATGGTCTTAGCCCAGGTCTCTGCCACAAAAGGCCATGTCTGGACTCATGGTCATGATGCAGCTAGGGTCTGTGTCATTGTCTGTGGCCTGAGTTACCACCAAAGGTGAAGCTGATGTTCATGGTCTGGGATCCCATGGAAAACCATGTGGATGTCTGAGGGTGTGCTGGCAAGGGGCTGAAGGGGATGATGTACTGATCTGAATAGCCTGCACTGTCACCTGAGGCCCTGGGACATCAGGCCCAGGCTGTTGCCAGGGGCCATGTCTGGGTCCATGGTCCTATGCATCATGGGTCTGTGATGATGTCCCTTGGGCACACAAAAGCTGGCTGGCTCTATACCTTGTCTGCTGTGAGGTGGGAGTGAGTGGGAGATGTTCTCCCCTTCCTTATCTCTTGCCACCCTTGGCCCTGGGGTCATGAGAGCAGAACTGTCCCTGCCCCTCACTGACTGTAGCACTAAGGATTGTGGGCCATACACCTTGCCTGAGCAGCACAGTACAGCTGGTTCTGGTGGCCGGGGTGCAGATGAGCCAGGCCCAAGAACACGAGAGCAGGAGAGCTGACCCTTCCCCTTGCTAAATGTGGCATTAAGTGAGCTAGCCTCGGAACTACTGGAGAGCTTGCCCCAATGGTGTGGGCCTAGGAAGACTAACCAACTCAGCTACCTCCCAGGCCCAGATCCAAAACCAAATAGGGCTTTGAGTTGTCCTACCCCAACATCTATCCCATCTATGATCTGCTAGAGCATGTGAAAGGGCTGGGCCAGTAGAGGCAAAGCTAGATCATCTCCATGACACAGGGCAACAACAGGCTATCTGAGAGGAGTTCCAGTGAAGACCCAGTATTGATAGTGTAACAGAAACCAGAAGGCTCAAACCAGACTAATGATTCATTGCCATAAACATTTGCAAGTAAAGATGTGTAGACAGAAAGATACACTGTGTGACACACAGTGACACACTACAGATGTTTTGTTTTTTGGTTGGTTGATTGGTTTGATTTTTTACTTTTATTTTTTATTTCCTTTAGGAAAGAGGTTACACGGGTGGAGCGTGAGGGCAAAGACATGAGTGGGATTGGGGTACATGATGTGCAAGAGGTTTCAGAAACCTACCTTAGTAGTCTGGGGACATGACTCAGTTGGTAAAGTCTTTGTCTGGTGAGCAGAAGCCCTAGAGTTTAGTTCCTAGTACTACGGAAATCAGCAGGAAGTGTTCAGTAAACAACTGAAGAAAAATAAATAAATACAATTTATTTTAGTCTTTCAGTAAAATATCTCTAAATCTTTGGGGAAAGTCTTTGGGGAAGTATCTCCTTCATAAAGGGAATCAAACACGTATAGTTTCGTGATTACCGGATTGGACAACAGATTCACTCTTAAGCCAGGACAGTGCAGGTTTTTATTGTTGCAGATAGCTATGAGGTTCTGGTAAGTCACTGTAGCTGCACACTTGACCCAGTGCCTTCACCCTGCAAAGTACTCCATAAGTGCTAGCCATTGTCCTCTGGCTCCATTTGGAAAACTTACAATGGCTGTACTCATTCAGTTGGGGGATGTGGGATGCTGTGAAGTTCTCTTGAGTTTGCAATTCTGAGAGAAGATAAAGCTGACCTCCTGGTAATTCCCTGCCTGCAAGCCTTGCTTTATGAGGCATGGAAAGTACCCCAAATTTCTTTTCAAAACTACCTACTTAGTGAGTAGACTCAGACCCTCCCACCCACTCTCTCCATGTCTCCTCTAGTCCCTGAGAACCAAGTGAGATTGGTGATTTTGTACTTAAGTCACTTTGCTGCTCTGTTATTTGTTCCAGTTAAAGTAAACCTTTCCTAATGACATCTTCTCCGCCATGAGTAGCCCTGCTGAGAGACTATAGCCTGTGTGTTCTTCCATCACCTTTTCAAAGTCAAAAAGGGAGAGTTTCAAAGAAGGTCAGTTACCCAATAGCACTAATCTTAAATGGCTGCTGTGTGTTGGGCTAATCTCTTGTGCACTCTGTCAAGGTTATCTTCATATTATTCAAGTGTTGATTTCTGTATGGGCAGAGATTTGAACATGGGCAGGCTTTATATTGCTATTTTTATGACACATCACCTATCTCTGTGTTATAGAAAACATCTCCATCGCCTTCTGACTGTTTACTAAACTGCACAGCAGCCTATAGCAAAGCAGGAGAGGAAAGGTGGAACTTCTGGGTAGAGGTGGGAATTCTGGGAAACACACACACACACACACACACACACACACACACACACACACACACACATGGGAAGGTGCTGGAACTGAAGGAGAAGTAACTAATGAGCCACATGGCAGAATTTAGATACGAATAAATGGGTTAGTTAAGTTATACAAGCTAGTTGGGAAATAGCCTGAGCTAAGGCCTGAACTATAATAAATAATAATTGTCTCTGTGCCATTACTGGGTGGCTGGTGGGTCTGAGGCAGTCTGGGCAATAGCTGCAGTTTGCTTGAAAAGGAAATGCCAGACTTCAACCCAAGCCAGCCAAACCATCCATCCAGCTTGTGTGTGTACAGACCACACTGTGCACACAGGAAAACTGGTTGCCCGCACCTCCTTCCAGTCTCTCTGGGTGCAGCTCTATGAGGGTGAAAAGTGCCACAGTCCCAAGTGACTTTGCTGAGCCCTAGGGTTGCACTAAAACAACCAGTGTGGTTTGCTAACTGACACTGACCACCTGCATGGTGGTGGAGAGAGAGCTGAAGAAACATTGAGATCCTTCCTCCTGCAGGAAGGAGCATGCCCCAGTGAGGAAAAGGCAGAGAGAAGAGTGAGGCAGTTGGTGACAATGAGCCTCAGTTATCAACTCCTTTCAAAGAACATTGGCACACTGGTCTATGGTGGTCTACAGTGTCTACCTCAGATGGCCTTCACAGACTTGCTGTATGGAAACACCTACTTCTTTTGTGTTGTGCTATGTTAGAAAGCCAAGTCCTCATAAGAGAAACCCAGCTCATCCACTGCAAGTCCTACTGAAGCAGGTGTTCACGGATCTCTTCATGGGAAATGTTGACTTCCTTGTTCAGCACTCTAAGCAAGCTCCTCCAGCCTTTCATTCCTTCAATACTTATTTCATGGTGACCACGGGTGAAGATATGTTACTATGTGCTAGGGTTATGAAGATGAATAAAGCCACCCGTTTTCTGGTTTCAAGGAATTGGTCTTCTGTGTACAGAATGTTGTGTTCTAAGGGGTCTGGTTAAAACAAACAAACAAACAAAACCACAAAACACCTGGTGGCAGAATCCAGTGACATAACTGCTCCATCAGGGGGAAGTTTTCTGTTTGTTTGTTTTTATTCTTCTCTCATGCAAAGCATCGCCTTCCTTTCCTCCTCCTAGTCCCCAGCCTCATCTCCTTCCCCTAGATCACTCCTCCTCCATAAAGAGCAAGCTTCCCAGTGATACCAACCAAACGTGGCAAAACAAGGTGCCATAAAACTAGGCACACACCCTCATATCAAGGCTGGATGATGCAACCCAGTTGGAGAAAAAAGGTTCCAAGAGAAAGCAAAAGAGTCAAGATACCCCCACTCCCATTGTTAGGAGTCGTACAAGATACCCCCACTCCCATTGTTAGGAGTCGTACAAGATACCCCCACTCCCATTGTTAGGAGTCGTACAAGATACCCCCACTCCCATTGTTAGGAGTCGTACAAGAGACCCCCACTCCCATTGTTAGGAGTCGTACAAGAGACCCCCACTCCCATTGTTAGGAGTAGTACAAGATACCCCCACTCCCATTGTTAGGAGTCGTACAAGATACCCCCACTGCCATTGTTAGGAGTCGAACAAACACTCCAGCCTAGACAACTGCAGCATGAGCATAGAGAACCTGCGTAGGCTCTGTGGTTGCCTCTTCAGTCTCTGTGAGCCCCTATGAACCCTGCTTAGTTGATTCTGTGGGTCTTGTTTTTGTGGGACCCTTAGCCCCTCTGGCACCTATAATCTTTCTGCTTTCTTTTCTGTAGGGTTCCCTAATATTTAGGTGTGGTGTTATGCCCGAGTTGCAGAGAACCCAAAGACCTCCAAGGAGCCAATTCTGATGCAAACGCACAAGGGTCTTCACTGTGAGCTCCTGAGTGAGGACTCTCACTGTCACTGTCTCAGCAGGTCAAAAGTGAGAGTTTTGAGCCTAGAGGTGCGGAGTATTTATTTTGGTTACAGCAAGCTTGGGGGACTTCCATATGGGTCAGAAGTTAATATATTTAAAACTGCATTTTTGACGTAATCTGCAAAAACAGAACGTGGGGGCAAAACAGCCTTACTAATAGTATGGCTAAGTTATCTATTTTCTGCAGGATGTCTTAGGTTGTCTATATGTAGCCTGACAGGCTATTGCAAAAGAGGGAGGGGGTAGCCTTAGGATGTTTGCTCAAATGGACTTTGTCACACAAAACAGAGCTCCTTCTTAAAAACAGAGTTGGTTGGGCCTTAGAGTGGGTGTCTGCATTTGCTTCTGTCAGCTGCCAGAGGAAGTCTCTCTGATTGCCCCTGGGCCACCAGGCACAGGTCTGCGAGTACAGCAAGATATTGTTTTGTGATGATTTGAAATAAAAATGGCCCCATAGTTTATAGCGAGTGGCACTATTAGGAGGTGTGGCCTTTTTGGAGTAGGTTTAACTTTGTTGGAGAAAGTGTGTCAAAGAGGGTGGACTTTGAGGTGACAGTGTGTCTCAGTTCACTTCCTGCTTCCTGTGCATCCAGATATAGAACTCTCCAGCACCATGTCTGCCTGCATGCTGCCATGCTTCTGGCCATGATCATAATGAACTAAAGCTCTGAACTGTAAGCCAGCCCCAGTAAAGTGTTTTCCTTTATAAGAGTTGTCATGAGAACCTCATCTGATGTGAGGTGGCCTGGGTGCAGCGGTGATGCCCTCTCTGCACACACAACCCCACCCCTCACTTCCTGCTGCAGTAGGGAGAATAAGTCCTGAGTTCATGCACACACGAGAGCAGGAGAGCTGTCCCAGCCCCTCACAGACCGCAGCACTTGGAGAGTGGGCCTCCAACCTTGACTGGGCAGCACAGCCACAGCGGAGCTGGCTTTGGAAGTGTGGGTGTGAGGAGCCAGCGCTAAGGGCAGGAGACCAGGAGAGCTGACCCTGCTTCCTGCCGATGGCAGCACTGGGTGGCCTAGCCAGAGCAGTGCTGGAGAGCTCACCTTGGTGGTGTGGATAAGGGAAAGCTGGAGGGATGACCAGCTTAGCTTCCACCCAGGCCCAGATTCAGGGCTCTCAATTAGCTCATCCCCAAAATCTGTATCATCTGTGCACAGCTGGCACATGTGAGAGGACCTGTCCTGATATTCCAAAGCTGCAGGATCTCCATGACAGCGGGCAACAACCGCGAGGAGCCAACATTGATGGCGCCACAGAAGCTAGAGACCTTTAGCCAGACTCATTGCAATGAACATTTGCAAGTGAAAATGTGTAGACGGAGGGTTGTACAGACAGAGGGATACACTGCAGGACACACTGTGGCATACTACAGCTTCTACAAGAAGATGTTGTCAGAGTCCAGCCCCAACACAGGATCAGAGTTCTCAACTGGAAGCAGGGATATCTGTAACGAACATTATAGATATAAACAGACTACATTTTTGCCTACAAGCTGACAGGCAAATTTTTCAAGGCTTAAAGTTTCTCTCTCTTTTTTTCTCATTCCCTGCTCTCTCTCTCTCTCTCTCTCTCTCTCTCTCTCTCTCTCTCTTTCTTCCCCTCCCTCCTCCCCCTTCCCTCTCTCTCTCAGCTTGAGGCTGTACTCTGCATTCTCCTGTGCATTTTTCTTTTCTTGAACTCTCACACTCATACACACCTCTGTGTGTCCCTCTTGCACTCACACACACACACCACATGCACTTTCATTTCTCTCTCACACACACTCTCCATACACACCTCACATTCTCTCTCCACTCACTCTTCACACGCTCTTCTCACACTCTCCGAATTCACTCTATCATTGCTCTTCTCACATGCTCGCTTATCTTTGTCTTGCCCCAGTCTTTTCTTTTTTTTCTAGACAGGGTTTCTCTGTGTAGCCCTGGCTGTCCTCTGTAGACCAGGCTAGCCTCGAACTCGGAAATCTGCCTGCCTCTACCTCCTGAGTGCTGGGATTAAAGGCGTGTGCCACCACTGCCCAGCTTGCACCAGTCTTTTATTGATACTCCAAAAGCAGGTAAAATAAAAGACATTGTATGATCATTGCCAAATCAAATTCAAAAGAATAACCATGTCCCACAAAGAATTAAGAATTACAATTGTCCCCCAAGTTTCAAGCTTCCCTATTCCTAGGCCTATAGCCAAAGTAATAATAACTGCAAATTTGTCATTATTTAAACTTTAACTTTTGACTTATTATACTTCAGAGCTCAGAGCTCTGAGGTCAGATACTTGCATTTTCTTGTGAAGCTCTGATAATAAATGACAAGTGAAAGCTGCCAGGCAGTGGCCAGAAAGAATCAAATTAACCCTTAACTCAGTAGTTCCGCTAGCTTTCTGCTTCTGCACATTGCACACAATGACTCTCCTAAGACTCCCACTGGTTTGACTTAGTTTTACTAATATAAGATTTTATATATTCTATACTTGCTTATCCAGGAATCACTCTCAAATGTTGTGCAAAAATTATTTCATAAGTTTAATAGGTTTTTTTTCCCGTCGGGGTCTCAATGTTGACTCTATTTCATTTTATAATAATTTCTTCAAACTTTCTTTGCAAGTCAAACATTAATCCTGAACTACCATTGTGCAGTCACTGCATTGTTTCCAAGATGAGAGTACACAGCATGAACCTGGGCCTTTAGGGCTGTGCTGTGTGTGCTGTGGCTGTGCTGTGTGTGCTGAGCTGTGTTGTGCTGTGCTGTGTGTGCTGTGTGTGCTGTGCTGTGTGTGCTGAGCTGTGCTGTGTGTGCTGTGCTGTGCTGTGNGCTGTGCTGTGTGTGCTGTGCTGTGCCGTGCTGTGCCATGCTGTGCCGTGCTGTGCTGTGCCCCATGCCTCGATTTTAATTGTTTAAGAATCATTACATCTTTTTTCTGAGGAACCGCCAAACTGATTTCCAGAGTGGCTGTACCAGCTTGCAATCCCACCAGCAATGGAGGAGTGTTCCTCTTTCTCCACATCCTCGCCAGCATCTGCTGTCACCTGAATTTTTGATCTTAGCCATTCTGACTGGTGTGAGGTGGAATATCAGGGTTGTTTTGATTTGCATTTCCCCAATGATTAAGGATGTTGAACATTTATTTCAGGTGCTTCTCGGCCAGGTGCTTCTCGGCCATTCGGTATTCCTCGGTTGAAAATTCTTTAGCTCTGTATCCCATTTTTAATAGGGTTATTTGATTTTTTGGAGTTCAGTTTCTTGAGTTCTTTGTGTATATTGGATATTAGTCCCCTATCGGATTTAGTACTGGAAGATCCAGCAATAACTCTCCTAGGCATATATATACCCAGAAGATGTTCTAACTTATAATAAGTTCACATGCTACACTATGTTCATAACAGCCTATTTATTATAGCCAGAAGCTGGAAAAAACCCAGATGTTCCTCAACAGAGGAATGGATACAGAAAATGTCGTACATTTACACAATGGAGCTATTAAAAACAATAAATTTATGAAATTCTTAGGCAAATGGATGGATCTGGAGGATATCATCCTGCGTGAAGTAACCCAATCACAAAAGAACACACATGATATGCACTCACTGATAGGTGGATATTAGTCCAGAAACTTAGAATACCCAAGATACAATTTGCAAAACACATGAAACTCAAGAAGGAAGACCAAAGTGTGGAGACTTCATTCCTCCTCAGAATGGTGAACAAAATACCCATGGAAGGAGTTACAGAGACAAAGTTCAGAGCACCAGCTGGGCATGGTGGCGCATGCCTTTAATCCCAGCACTCAGGAGGCAGAGGCAGGCAAATTTCGAGACCAGCCAGGTCTACAAAGTGAGTTCCAGGACAGCCAGGATTATACAGAGAAACCCTGTCTCAAACAAACAAACAAACAAAAAAACAAAGTTCGGAGCAGAGCCTGAAGGAATGACCATCCAGAGACTACCCCACTTGGGGATCCACCCCGTAAACAACCACCAAACCCAGTCACTAGGCAGATGCCAACAAGAGCCTGCTGACAGGAACCTGATATAGCTGTCTCCTGTGAGGTTCTGCCAGTGCCTGGCAAATGAATGCTCACAGTCATCCACTGGACAGAGCACAAGGTCCCCAATGAAGGAGCCAGAGAAATACCCAGGGAGCTGAAGGGGACTGAAGCCTCATAGGAGGAACATCAATATGAACTAACCAGTACCCCCAGAGCTCCTTGGAAGTATACCACCAATCAAAGAAAAAAAATGGTGGAACTTGTGGCTCTAGCTATATATGTAGCAGAGGATTGCCTAGTCGGTCATCAATGGGAGGAGAGGTCCTTGGTCCTGTGAAGGCTTTATGCCCCAGTGTAGGGAAATGTCAGGACCAGGAATGGGAGTGGGTGGGTTGGGGAGCAGGGTTAGGGGGGAGGGGATAGGGGATTTTCGGAGGGGAAACCAGGAAAGGGGATAACATTTGAAATATAAATAAAGAAAATATATAATAAAAAAGAACAAGAAAAAGAAAAAGAAAAAAGTCATTACATCAAGGAACATCTAGTTTCACAGAATTCACCAGAGCAGAAGGAGAAAGAAGTAGGAAAGTCAGATATAATAGAATAGTTATGCACACCAAGGCCAACTGAAAAGCAGTCACACACAAAAGAAATCTATACAGCTGTGGTCCAGGGCTGTTAGGAGAAATGGGAACAACTGTTGTTGTTGTTGTTGTTGTTGTTGTTGTTGTTGTTGTTGTTGTTGTTTAAGAGCTGCCTCAGGCTACTGAGATACCTCCATCCTGGCCTACTGCAGGAAGTCTCTTATTTCGCTGGAGGGTAGTGTCTCTTGTTTCTCAGGGTCCCAGACTGCATCCTTTTCTACAAGGAGTTGCTGCAGGCTTCTGAGATGTCTACATCCCAGCCTACTGCAGGCAGTCCCTGTCATTGTATGCTGTCCCCAGCAAGATGTTTTCTATGCTTCATTTTTTGGTTGTTGTTTTTGTTTGTTTGTTTGCTTGTGTGTTTTATTTTGGGTGGTGAAGTTGCAAGGGTGAAGGCCATGTGAGGGGATGGGGAGATGGGTAGGAACAGTGTGCATGATGTAAAACTCACAAAGAATCAATAAAAAGTTAAGAAAAGAAAAGAAAAGAAAAAAGAGCCAGGCGTGGTGGCGCATGCCTTTAATCCCAGCACTCGGGAGGCAGAGGCATGGCGGATTTCTGAGTTCGAGGCCAGCCTGGTCTACAAAGTGAGTTCCAGGACAGCCAGGGCTATACAGAGAAACCCTGTCTCGAAAAAAACCAAAAAAAAAAAAAAAAAAAAAAAAAAAAAAAAAAAAAAAAAAAAAGAAAGGAAAGAAAAAAGAGTTGCCATGGCCACAGTGTCCCTTCACAACAGCAAAAGATCCTAACTAAAACACATTTTATAGACCTTTTTTTGTCAGTGGTATTTGTTTCTATACTGTGTTTCTAAGTCACCCAGCTTCCCATTTTCTGGCCATCCAGGCAGTGTCTGGCACAAGCTTCCTCTCGTGCCCTGGGCCTGAAGTTAGACCAGTCATCATTTGGCCACTTTGATGAGTTCTGAACCACCATCATACCAGCACTTGTTGCAGGCTGGTCAGGTGTGCGTTGAAGGCTGGATTGGTGTCCTGGTCCCACCACTGAAAGCCTTAAAGAGTTAGGGAAGATGGCCGGATCAGGTTCTGTATCTTCCATTACTCGGAGTCCTCACTAGAGTAACCCTCAGGTTCTGGGAAGTTTCTGCTACAGTAGGTTTCCACATAGTCCTCTCTAAACACCGTTAGTTCCCCTATTCCAGTCCCCTCTCCCTCCATCCATCCCTCCCCTACCTGATCCTTCCTGTTCCCATCCTAATACCACCCAATTCTCCCCACAAAATCTATTTTATTTTCCCTTCCCAGGGAGGTCTGTGTGTCCCCCCCACACAGCGGAGTCCTTGTTACTTAGCATCTATGGATCTGTGTGTTGTGGTCTGATTATCCTTGACAACTAATATTCACTCATAAGTGACTGTGTATCTTGTTTGTCTTTCTGGGTCTGGGTTACCTCATTCAGGATGTTTTTTATAGTTTCATCCATTTGTCTGAAAATTTCGCGATGTCATTTTTTCTAATAGCTGAGTAACAGTCCATTGTGTAAACATAACACATTTTCTTTATCCATTCTTCCATTAAGGGACATCTCGGTTATTTCCAGTTTCTGGCTATTTTGAATAAAGCTACTGTGAACATAGTTGAGGGAGTGTCCTTATGGTAGGATAAGAGTAGTTTGGCGGTATATGTCCAAGAGTGATATAACTGGGTCTTGAAGTAGATTGATTTCTAATGTTCTGAAGAACTGCCACATTGATTTCCATAGTGGCTTTAGAAGGGTGCACTCCCACCAATAAAGGTGGAGTGTTCCCCTTGTACCATATCCTCCACAGCATAAGCTGTCACTCTGTTACTGGTCTTAATCATACTGACAGGTAAAAGATGAACTCTCAAGCTAGTTGTGATTTGATATTTCCCTGATGGCTGAGGATGTTGAACCTTTCTTTAAGTGTTTCTCAGCCATTTGAGATTTCTATTGACAATTCTTTGTAGAGCTCTGTACCCCATTTTTCAAATTGGATTGTTGGTTTGTTGATGTCTAGTTTGGAGTTCTTAGTATATTTTGGATATTAGCCTTTTATCAGATGTGAAGTTAATTAAAATATTTCCCAATTTGTAGGCTGGTGCTTTGTCCAATTAATGGTGTCTTTTGCCTTATAGAAGCTTTTCAGTTTCATGAGATCCCTTTACTAATGTGTCTCTTAGTGCCTGATCTATTGGTGTTCTGTTCAGGAAGTTTTCTCCTGTGCAATTGCATTCAAGACTATTCCCTACTTTCTCTTCTGTCAGATTCAGTGTGTCTGGTTTAATGTTGAGGTCTTTGATTCACTTGGACTTGAGTTTTGTGATAAAAATGGATCTATTTGCATTCTTCTACATGCAGCAATCCAATTTGATCAGCACCATTTGTTGAAGATGCTTTCTTTTTTTCCATTGTGTATTTCTGGCTTCTTCATCAAAAGTTGGGTGTCCATATATGTGTGGATTTATGTGTGGGTCTTCAACTTCATTCCATTGACTATGGCAATGTCATGTGGTTTTTATTGCCCAGTGGTACAGCTTGAAACCATGGATGGTGAAACCTCTGGAAGCGCCTTTATTATTCGGGAGTGCTTTAGCTATCCTGGGTCTTTGTTTTTCCATATAAAATTGAGTATTGTCCTTTCAAGATCTGTAAAGGATTTTGTTGGAATCTTGATGGCAATTGCATTGAATCTGTAGATTGATTATGGTAGGATGGCTATTTCTACTATGTTAACTCTACTGATCCATGAGCATGGGAGATTTTCGCATCTTCTGATATATTCTTCTATTTCTTTCTTCAACAACTTGAAGTTTTTGTCATACAAGTTTATCACTTGCTTGGTTGGGGTTATCCCAAGATAGTTTATATTGTTTGGAGTTATTGTGAAGGGTGTTGCTTCCCTGATTTCTTTCTCAGTTCATTTTTCATTTGTATATAAGAAAGTTGCTTTTTTATTTTTATTTTTTTTGGTTGACCTTGCATCCAGCTACTTTGCTGAAGGAGTTTATCCGCTGTGTGGTTCCCTGATAGAATTTTGGAGGTTGTTTATTGTCTTAGTTAGGGTTTCTATTCCTGAACAAACATCATGACCACGAAGCAAGTTGGAGAGGAAAGGATTTATTCAGCTTACACTTCCATGTTGCTGTTCATCACCAAAGGAAGTCAGGACTGGAACTCAAGCAGGTAAGGAAGCAAGAGCTGATGCAGTGGCCTTACTGGCTTGCTTCCCCTGGCTTGCTCAGCCTGCTCTCTTATAAAGCCCAAGACTATTAGCCCAGAGATGGTACCACCCACCAGGTTCCCCCCCCCCCTTGATCACTAATTGAAAAAAATGCCTTACAGTTGTATCTCATGGAGGCATTTCCTTACCTGAAGCTCCTTTCTCTGTGATAATTCCAGCCTGTGTCAAGTTGACACAAAACCAGCCAGTACACTTATGTATACTATCATATCATGCAAATAATGATATTTTGACTTTTTTCTTTCCAATTTGTATCCCCTTGATCTCCTTTAGCTGTCTTATTGCCCTGTTGTGCCATGAAATGTTCATGAACCTAAAAAGGCCCACCAAGAAGCCAAATCCAATGCAATCTCATTAGGGTCTCTTTAAGCTTGAGCTTGGGTTCCCTGCCAACCCTGACACAGCAGGAAGGTGGAGCCCTGAGCCTAGTTTTAGGCGAGCATTTATAGAGGCATATGTGGGTATCTAGTCTGGTACACATCTGACTGGGAGCCATTATGGCCTTTAACATAATTGGCTGGTGCTGGGAGCTAAACCATAAACTTCTGCTTTCCTTCTGATTGGTGATTGTTAGGAAGTGAAGTGTCAGGGCAGGCTTGCAACGTGGAGGCACAGATTTGTTGGGGAATAACCTGGAAACTGGTGCTAGGGTACCACCTGTTAGTTTACGTGAGTTCAATCTTAGGTCAGGTTCTCTAAGATGGAGTTTGAATCCAAAAGATTTGGTCTCTCAGCCCTAGCTAGTACTTCAAGAACTATATTAAATAGATATGGAGACAGTGGACAACCTTATCTTGTTTCTGATTTTAGTGGGATTGCTTTAAGTTTCTTTCCACTTAATTTGATGTTGGCTATAGGCTTGCTGCAAATTGTCTTTATTATGTTTGGGTGTGTGTCTTGTATCCCTAATCTCTCTAGGACTTTTATCATGATGAGGTGTTGAATTTTGTCAAAGACCCTTTTTTGGCGTCTAGTGAGATGATCATGTGGATTTTTGTTTGTTTTTGTTGTTGATGTTATTGTTGGTGGTGTTTGTTGTTGTTGTTTCCTTTCTGTTTGTTTATATGGTCAACTACATTGGCTGACTTTCATGTGTTGAGCCATCCCTGAATCTCTAGGATGAAGCCTAGTGGTCATGGTGGAAAATCTCTTTCATATGCTCTTGAATTTGGCTTTGTTGAGTATTTTTGCATCTATGTTCATGAGAGAAATTGATGTGTAATTCTCTTTCTTTGTAGAATCATTGTGTGATTTGGGTATCAGGGTGACTGCGACCTCGTAAAATGAATTTGGCAATGTTCCTTCTGTTTCTATTTTGTTTTTCTTTGAAAGTCTGATAGAATTGAGAGCTAAAGCCATCTGGACCTGGACTTTCTTTGGTTGGGAGACTTTTAATGACTGCTTCCATTTCCTTAGGGATTTTAAATCTATGCAAGTTGTTTATCTAATCTTGATTTCATTTTGGCAAGTGTATCTATGAAGAAAATGATCCATTTATCTTGGATTTTCAAGTTCTATGGAGTATAAGTTTTTAAAGCATGACTTGATAATTCTCTGGATTTACTCCATGACTATCATTATGTCCTAGAGGGAATGTTCTTATTGTTGGTAAGTAAGAGAGAGAAAAGATCTGGAACCATCTAAAGGAGTCCAGAGCAGAGAAAAAAAAGAAGTAGGCAGAACATGACCAGCAAGGCAGACATGGACAGGGCAAGAGCAGAGAGTAGCTGTCCTCTGAGTGAGGAGTGAGGATGATTATAGAAAAGATGGGAAATAAAACTCACAGACAAAGGTTAGAAATCAGGAGGTTGTCCAGTCAGTACTGCGGCAGCCTCAGGTTTCTCTTAGGCTTTATGTACTTTACAGTATCTTGGGAAACAGCCACAAGCTAACAGAAACAATGTGCTAAAATGTACACAAGACATTCTTCTCATCTCAAAAGCCTCTGTTCTTTCCACCAAGGTCAACAGAATCTTCAGGCCCTAGCCTTGAGCCCCAGGTGTACTTCCTCTTACTGATCCATGCCCCAGCAGGCCAGGAAATGTGCCAACAGGCCCCGACTTGCCTTGACTTTGCCTAGCAGGCAGACTTTCTCTCTCTCTCTCTCTCTCTCTCTCTCTCTCTCTCTCTCTCTCTCTGCTTCAGAGCAGTGGCGAAACTGGTCCCAACACCCTCCAACTATTGAGAACAAACAGGTATTCTGTGAAGTGGGATGTCCAGGAAAGCTAGTGTGGACTTTAAAGTGTATAACAAGTACTTATGAGTAAGGACTGAGGGAGTCTAGCATTGGCTTTGATAGGCAGGCCCAGGTACATGTCAATGGAGAGTCCTGAGTCCCTTCTGCCAGAGGTAAGGGAAACGACTCCTTTTGGCAGATGGAAACCAGTTTCACAAGTTTCCGAGGAAAGTTAACATTTTTCTAATCGCTAGAAATCTTATGGCCCATCTTGAGTTAATTTTTGGATATTTGGACATCCTGAGTCCTAACAAATGTTATGGGGGTTTATAGCCTGTATCCTGGGAGTGCTCACAAATGAAGTTCAGTCACACATTCTCAATATGGTAATTAAAGAGACAGTAGTGAAACAGAGAGATGGGAGACTTATTTAATGTAGTCCCATCAGGAAGAAGAAAACCTGCCAAACTCCAGTTATCCAAATCCCATCTTTGGGTTGCTGATAATGAGGTTCAGGTTTAAAGAGAAGGCAAGAGATATGCACAGTTAAGCACTCGTAGTTACGGTGGCCCACCACTGTTTTAGCTCCAACTTGTCCTACAAGATAATTTGACAAATTGTCAGAACTGTGTGAGATCTTTTCCTGGGAAACAGGTTCCTCCCCTGGTACCAGGTCTTCAGTCTTTCCCTTCTCTAAGCAGACTCCTGGGGACAGTACATTTCTTGGGGTCCATTGTTTCAATAGCTGATCACCTAAAGGAGGGGGCACAAACATGACTCTCTAAAGCATCTTCCCTCCTACCAGGAAAGTTGTGTGGAGAAGGAAGGAGACTAAAGACAGCCCTAGATAATTAGTGAGGCAATGTGGTGCTAGTGAGGAGGAGGGGCCAGGTCTGCTGTGTAGCCTCAACTGAATTTTGCATTCTGCTTGGAACTTGCAGCACGAAGGGATGAGGGGTCTGGAAGTTTTGCCGATTGTTGCATGCTGAACTTCCAAGTCTTAGTATACTCTCAAGGCAAACACTCAGTCGCTGAACAACAGCCTCTGGCCTCTTTTGAACCTGTATCTTGAGACAAGATCTCAAATTGCTCAGGCTGTCCTTAAACTGACTGTAGCCAAGCTGGCCTCAACGTATAATTCTCTTGCCTCAGCCTTCAATGTAACTCGTTACATGGTGTAACTGGTTAGCTTTTGACTACTGGTCCTAGTTCAGTTTAAGACTCTTGAGTGCAATCATTAAGTCTAGAGCCAGCTTAATTGAAGCTCTGTTTCTAGCTAGGACATTACTAGCTATGGGCTCATGGGTTGTGGTAAACTACTTAAACCCTTTTCTCCAGGTTCTTACCAGTGACATTTGAATTATAGTAATTAAATCAATCCCATAAGCTATAAAGATTGAGAGAATTGTCAGTACTCAGAACTGTAGTAAACAGACAGGACAGAATGCTGTTACTAGAAATGCTGTGGACAGATGTACACCTTTAAAATGGACACGGATAGATGAAGCTAGATGTGCAGACACACAAGAGAAATGCTTATGATCGTTCTCTAAATGGGAAAGGGGGTGCTGACAGGACACTGGGAGAACTGGACAGAGAGATGGAAAGGAAAGAATGCTGCTGGCAACTGCTTCTCTCCCGTGCTCAGGGTATATTCTCCATGCCTTCCTCCCGTTTGTGTCTTCTACATCTTAACAATGAGTGCAATGGCTTCAAAACCTTTTTAATGAAAAGCAAGTTATTAGAGGGTGCCTATAACTCAGAGGAAGGAACAGCTATGTCAAGGATGGTGTTGTTGAGTGTCGCCTTTGAGCTGAATACTAGGAAAACTGATTGACAGTGGTTCTGAAGACATAAAGATTAGTAGAAACGACAGCTAGCTCCCCAAACTGCCCCAGTGGTGAATTATTTGATTACATTGGAAAAGCATACTTCAAGTTGTACACAAGCCAAATGGGCTCTTAATCTTCAGAAAGACGCCTCCCTAGGGACTATCATGAAAAATTGCCTTCCCTAGGGACCGTGACAGAATGAAGCCCCAGTTTTCGCTTGTTCAGGCTTCTCCCTCGCTCTGAAATCCCGTGATGGGGTCCTGATTAGAAGTCAACAAGAGGCCAGCTTAATTCTGTGTTTCTTGAAAGACCAAGAGAGCATTCCACAATCTGCATAAGACCTGTAGAGTGCTTTCTTTCCCAGTGTAAGCTCCAGCACAGTCTTGACTTCCTTGCAAAGAAGGAATTTCAGCTTCCCTTTAAATCTTGGCTTTGAGACTTCATGGTCTCCTCTCAATGAACAAACCCAGACTCTGTAGTCATTACCTTGTACCCTTGCAGACTGTGGGTTCAGTGTATCAGACACCATCTTAGCAATGTACGCTATGAGCAATTTAAACATGTCACCTTGTTTAAACAGTCTTACGAGGAAGATAATACTATTTCCATTTCCCACTTTGAAAATTAAATCTTAGGAAAGGATCATTCGAGGTTACATGCCTGGAAAGTTCTAGAACCACAACACAGAGATTTCTATAGTTCTAGAATCACTAAGCATTGAGAAACCAGGGCAGCTGATCAACATCTTTTAAGTGTTTATTTCCTCTGAAAAAAAAAATTGAGCAGTCATATTTATTCAGGCCATCAATGGTAACCAAAGACCCACTATGTGCTAAGAATTATTATTATTATTATTTATTATTATTATTATTAAGAATTTCATGCATGAGTGCTTTAATTGCTACTTTTCCATTCATTCCTTGCTCTCTCTTAAATTCACCAGTACTTCATTATTGTGTGTGTGTTTATACAACTGACTGAGCCCATTTAGTGTACACATATCTACATGTATTTAAAACTGACCACTTGGGATTTGATAGCCTATCAGGCGGCTCATTCCTGGAGAGAAAGGATTCTCCCTCTGCCAGCAGCCAGTGATTCCTGTCACTCTTCATCTAGAGGCAGGACCTTGTGGAATTATTCCTGTCCGTGTTGGCATACTGACTGGTATGGTTAACATGCAGATCTTGTTTCCTCAGCCACATTGTTGAGACTCCATAGGTGTAGAATCTCTGTTATTTCTAGATATCACTATGTCAAAGTAGGTAACCTGGTCCTCTGGTTCTTACAATCCTTCCACTTCCTTTCATTTATTCCTTGAGCTTTGGGTATAGGGGTTGCATCATAGATGTACCAATTGGGGTTGGACTCAGCAGAGTCACTTACAATCTTCATTTTGGCAAATTTTGTATCTATAGCAACTTCAGTCTGATGGGGAGGAGGAGTGGCTTCTTTGGTGAGGAGTTAGAGTTACACTTATTTGTGGGTAGTATTTAGAGTATAGTTAGAAACTTTATAGACTTAAGCAATGGCAGACGCAGGTTCTCCTCTAGGGTCTATGACCTATTCGACCACTGCTGTTGGCTAGTCATAAAGTACCATGTAGGGGAATTTCCCCTAATTAATTGATTGGCTAATAAAGATGACAAGAAGCTGGGCGGTGATGGTGCACGCCTTTAGTCCCAGCACTTGGGAGGCAGAGGCAAGCAAATTTCTGAGTTCAAGGCCAGCCTGGTCTACAAAGTGAGTTCCAGAAACCCTGTCTTGAAAAAAAAAAGCAAGGGACTAATATCCAATATATATAAAGAATTTAAGAAGGTGGACACTAGAAAATCAAATAACCCCATTAAAGAATGGGGCACAGAATTAAATAAAGAATTCTCAACTGAGGAATACTGAATGGCTGAGAAGATAACATGTTCTCACTGATAAGTGGATATTAGCCCAGAAACCTAGATTACCCAAGATACAATTTTCTAAACACATGAAACTCAAGAAGAATGAAGACCAAAGTGTGGACACTTTGCCCCTTCTTAGAATTAGGAACAAAGCACACATTGAAGGGGTTACAGAGATCAAGTGTGGAGCTGAGACAAAAGGATGGACCAACCAGTGACTGCTGCAGCCGGGGATCCATCCCATAATCATCCACCTAATGCAGACACTATTGCATACGCCAGCAAGATATTGCTGAAAGGGCCCTGATATAGCTGTCTCGTGTGAGGCTATGCCAGTGCCTGGCAAACACAGAAGTGGATGCTCACAGTCAGCTATTAGATGGAACACAGGGTTCCCAAGGGAGGAGCTAGAGAAAGTACCCAAGGAACTGAAGCGGTCTCCAACCCTATAGGTAGAAGAACAATATGAACTAACCAGTACCCCCAGAGCTCATGTGCTCTAGCTGCATATATAGCAGAAAATGGCCTAGTTGGCCATCATTGGGAAGAGAAGCCCCTTGGTCTAGCAAACTTTATATGCCCCAATACAGGGGAACGCCATGGCCAAGAAGTGGGAGTGGGTGGGTAGGGGAGCAGGGCGGGGAATGGGGGAGGGTATAGGGGACTTTCGGGATAGCATTTGAAATGTAAATGAAGAAAATATCTAATAAAAATTGGAAAAAAAAAGACACAATCTCTGGGCAAAAAAGAGCAGGCCGTACTTCCGGGTCTGGAGAGGAAGAGGGAACTCAGAAGGAAGAAACGGACCTTTTTACCGTGTCAATGTGGGAGCAAGAGGAGGCAGGATGTAGACCGGGATTTACGCACAATGGTGACCTCCACCACCAAAAGATTCCCAACATAGAGTAGTTAATGAGTTTAGGATGATAAGATTCTGCACCGAGTGGTCATATCATCTGTTGATTTTAAACTAAGATTGTCTGATGTTTTCTAATTGCTGCAACTCAGGTGGGCAGGAGGGAAAGAGCTTAGTTGGGGCAAAATTTAGCCAGGCTTTGAAAAGGGAAGATTAGGCAATGGACAGAGCTCCAGGGGAGAGGTAACCACATTGGAGAGGGTGAGAGCATGCTGGCGGTCAGGTGGTGGGCAGGCAAGATCTTGGAGCTTTGGAGAGGCAGAGCCAGCATTTGTGGGAGAGGAATTGGTTGGGAGAAACACACGGTCACAATGGTCTTGGCCTATACACTAGACTAGGAACAGAGACTGCTCATGCCAGTGCATAGCTGGATTTAGCATGGTTCATTAAAAAAAAAAAAGATACAATACCAGGCATGAATTCCTAGCTGTTGAGTAGGAATTAAGTCCAACTGTACAGTTCTCGATTACCTCCAAGCTGTAAGCGCCATTATTGTCCCATTGGGCACATCTTGCTGTCCCAGTCATTGTCATGGCTAGAAAACTTTAAGGAAGAGTGGTACTACTGATTGGCTTTCCCCATTGGCAGCTTGCAGAGGACTTTCTGATAGAATGAAAGCCAAGCTTTGCGCTATATTTTTTAAATTAAAAAAACATTTATTTATACCTGGCACATGAATCTATAAAATGTATATAAATCAATGGGGTAACTTATTTTGATAAAAGTAGACATGATATAATTTTGGCATATGTTAGTTGCACAATGCAATAGGTTTATTATGACACTTATGTATGTATACATATGATATATCTATCTATATGATATATCTACCTATATATTTATCATATTCAGCTGTACATTGCCTTCTTTTTTTTCTGTTTTTCCCTTTCCCCTTCCATTCCCAGGAGACCTCATTTTGCTTTACGGTTCCAGCACCCTAAACCTCACACATGACAGAAATCACAGGATACTTTTCTGTGGCTGTTTTTCATTTCACTTGAGTTTATGGTCTTTGGTTCCACCCATTTTTTATTTTGTAACATGATATGATTTTATCCTTCTTCGTGGCATAATAATACTCTGCCATGCACACTTATCGCACCCCCATTTGTTCATCAATGAGTACCGGGCTGACCCCATAGCTTGACTACTGAGTGCAGTGTAGTGATTGACATGGGCGCGCAGCTATCTCCACAGTAAACTGAATTGTATGATTTTTTTGGTAAGTGCCCAGTAATGGTACACTTAGATCTTACAGTAATCCCAGTTTAGTTTCTGAGCATGCCGTGCACACTTGCTCAGAAGCTGTACTCACTTGTACACTTGAATCTCAACATCTGCGTGTAAGGTTTTCTTTCTTCCAGCCTTCACATCCTCACTCGTATTTATTGGATTTCCTCCTCTTCTTCCTCCCCCCTTTTCCCCATCTTCTTCTCCCCTCTCTTCTCCTTCCCCTCCCTGTCTTCCTCCTTCTCATTTCCTTTCTCCTCTTCCCCTTCCCTCCCTTTTCCCTCTCCTCCTCCTTCTCCTTCTTCTCCTTCTCCTCCCCTTTCTCCCCTCTCTTTCCCTCTCCCCTCCTCCTTCCTTTCTGGCTCCTCTTCTGCTACTACTATGACTTCCTCTTCTTCCTCCTCCTTTTCTTCCTCTTCTTCCCCCTTCATCAGAGACTCTTCTTCTGTTTGTACTATATGATAATTAACAAAGAAATACACAACTGAATAATATGCAGAGAATAAGAGACTTTAAAACACTTGTCCCTAAATAGGACATCTTTATCAATGTCTTCCCCTTAAGGCTTAGGGATTTACGCAGAAGAGGAGGGAGAAAGATCTTAAGAGCCACAGGTAACAGATAACACTACAAAAAAATTAGCATCTTCCAAATATAACTGGACAGATATGCATGTGAACTTGCAGAGAATGTGATACAAGAACACATACAAGACTATGACACACCATTCACAGGTTCAAGCCACACAATCCTAACACTGAGTGGAAGAATTGGACACTAAGTCTACCACTAGCCAAGAAGCTATGCAATTGATACCTATTGGGAAATGAAAAATCAGTTTTTCCAATAGAGTCTCAGTAGGTATATTGACCACACTCCAAGGCAGGCCTCATGCCCATGAGTGATTGGTCAATACAAAATGGACTCCATGTTCTTCTTGTTTATGGATTTTTATTTTACTGGTTTTCTTTTTTAAAGTCAGGGTGTTTGTTGTTGTTGTTTTGATTCTTATTTGGTTTTCTGGGGAGAAATGACATGAAGTGACAGACTATGACCAAAATATTGCATTCCAAATGTTAATTCAACAGGGAGCCACACATCGCTTTATGTTCTGCATGTACATAGGTACAAATTCAGTTCTATTTTCCTGGAATGCAGAGACCCAGACACTGGTAAACAGTTACATGAAAACCAACATTTGGCAGTTGTTAGTTTACTAAACCCTTGCAGTTGTCCTGTACTGAGGGTGTTCATTTCATGTCAATGTTATCTGCTGAGCATCAAGTTCATTTTGATTTGCAAAGTCAGAAGGCCATAATTACTCGGTGGCTCCATATAATTAAAGCTAGTCTGAGGACGTGGCACATATGTCGTGCTCCCAAGCTGACTCAAAGCTGTGTCAGCGAATACTTGTGATCCATTATTGTTGTCTCAACATCTAGCTCAGTGTCTAGTGCCAAGTAGGGTAACTAATGTATAACTGATGAATAAAACTAAATACTTATTACTGTGCATACCAGATATTGTTTACTTGGGAAAAATGTATTTCACCTGATCTTTATTCTTAGAGATTTTACAAGGATCTCTGTGTGAGGATTACAACACTCTGACCTAGCAAACTGATTGACACAGATAGCAAACATTCCCAATAAAATGCTTACAAATGGAACTTACTAACATATCAAACTAATTGTTTATGTAATCAGGTTGGTGTCCTTCCAAGGACACAGGGATGGATCAACCTATGCAAAGAATAAATGCACTACATTTCATAAGTGGGTAGACATCTTCCAGTTACGCCAACAGAAGCAGCAAACAGTTTGGACAGATTCCAGCATCCTTTTGCGATAAGAGCCAAAAGAGGAGACTGGGAGCAAAAGGAATACCTTGTATCAAAATAAAGGCTACATCTTGTAAACCTATAGCTAGTCCTGTTTTAAATAGGGAGGAGCTGAGGCCACTTTCACTAAAACCTGGAACAAGCCAAAAGTATCCATTTCCCCCTCCTACTCAGCACAAAGCTTAGAATCTTGAAGAGAAGGGGATGCAGTGGACACACATAGGAAACACTGCCCTCATTTGTAAACGGTGTGATTCTAGACACTAACAGACCCTAAGGACTGCAGCAGAAAACTCAGGGAGATGATGTGCATGCAGCAAACAAAACTAACACACAAAACCAGTAGCTTTCCTATAGACTAGTAACAAAGATGTTGAGAGAGAAATGGGGGTTAGGAGTCTCATTCGCAGTTCCCTCAAAAAGTGTATTTCAGGGGTAGGTGGAATAAGCCTATCAAAAGGATGCAGTTCCTCTACAAGTAAAACTGGAAGGCACAGAGGAAGGAATGAGATTGTTTACAGCATATGCTATTTGAAGGGAGAAACAAAACTTGGAAGAACAAAAGGAAAATGTCCTCATGTCATACAGTACCACATACGATAAGTGTGTACAGTGGGGAAGGAAATCTTAAGTTTGTAAAGCAGGAATGACAAGGGGACTCAGCAGCAGAAACTCTCGTCGCTTAACAACCCGGGTTCAGTTCCTGGAACCCACACTAAAAACGAGATACGGTGGTACACCTCGGTACTCCCCATATCCCTACACTGGGGTGGGAGGAGGAAACAGGAAAATCTTCTGAAATTTTATGGGCAAGCTAGCCTTGAGTATGCAGCGTGTAGGAACAAGAGACCCCCCCCCCCCTTAAGAAGGTAGAAGAGAACTGACTCCTGAAAGAAGTCCTTTGACTTGCACATCCATGCATGCCGTAGCACACCCTCCTTACTTACACACACATAAAGACACACAGTGACAGAGCAATAATGAATCAAAATATTTTTAAAGATGTGTTTTTATTGATATGTATGAGTGTTTTGCCTGCATGTGTTTATATACACATATGTGTGCAGTACCAGGAGAGGCCAGAAGAGATCATCAGAACCCTGAACTAGAGTTACAGGCTCTTGTGAGAGGCCAGGTGGATGTTGTAGACCAGCAAATGCTCTTAACCATGGAACCATCTCTCCGGCTCCAAAATAAATAAATAAATAAATAAATAAATAAATAAATAAATAAATATTATTTAATGAAATAAAATGTTTATAAAGGAAAAAATGTGGGGGTTTCTAGAAACAGAATTAGTCAAGAGTTGTAGAAATTCTTCTGAGATGAAAAATTTGTCTTACGCTCCAAAATAACTACCTTTTACTCTGAAGCCATCTTTTTACCCAAGACATTGCTAATAATGACTGGCTTTCCAAATTCTTCCCTTGGGCTTGTGCTACACTACACTGATTTTGAGTCCTAAAGTCACAGTTCCAGACATTGCACGCTGGGTAATTTTTCTGAAGCCACATAGTCTTAATTTCTCGGTTCTACTTACAAAGAGAATAAAATGAAAACCATCTCTGCAGATACAGATAGCAAGCTAAAACAGGGATTGCTACGTGTTTCAGCAAAGCCAGGTGTGTGGAGAAGTGCTCGTGTTACAGGACCCCACCCAGGGCCTCTTGACACTTGTGTTAGACTCTCTCACAACTGTGACACATGCACAATACCTAACATAAACCACATAAAAAAGAGCTATTTTCATTCAGCCTCAGAGTGTTCTGTCATGCTCGTGGGCTGGTGGTTTCCGGACAAGTGGTAAGTTAGAATATCAGCACAGAGACGTTCTAAAGAACGTCTTTCCTCAGAAGCCTCTGTTCCTTCATTCAATTCCTTGTCTAGTGACCCTAGAAGGTTACACTTCCTAAGTTATGATTGCCGAGATAATCTGTCTTAGGATGGGTAAGGATCCCAGGAAACACTGGACAAGTGCAAGAGGGAATGAAAAACAGAAGGATGCGTACATGGGGTACAGTGTGAGAAGGTTTCCGCCGTGAGTTGGAAGTCAGGAGACAGTCTCAGCATCGTCCACGGGCCTTCTCCTGCCTTACTCTGATTGGTTGTCGGCTTCCTCTAGGACACTACTTCCTGGCATTTCTATTCTACTCTGGGTGGGGGGTGAGGGCATTCATTGGGAGCAGTACAGATTTCATAGCTAGATAGGCTGTAGCACTGACAGGCATTTGTTTCAAGAATAGTCAGCGTGTGGAGCGTTGAGTTGAGCAGTGCTGCGGTTTGAGCCAGAGTCTTCCCCGTCTGTGAGTTGAGGGTTTGGTGTCCTGTCCAGAAGCGTTGCTCTTTGGAAGTGACTGACTGGATGCCGAGGCTCTTCCCTTACCGCTCCAGAATCGGAAAGGCTTACTGGAAAGTGGGAAGACTGCGGAAGGAGAGGCTGGAAGAAAGGCTGTTATAAACAGGCATCTGTTGTGTTTCTTCTCTGTTTAATGGCTGCCAGAGAGAGGACAAGAAAGGTGGACGTGGACTTGTTTGGTGGTCTCATGGAAACCATTGAGCTAAGAAATCTCAGCATCCGCCACAAGCCTGGGTGACACACCCTGGCTAAGGGGGATCAAAACCAGTCTTTATCCCCGAATCCGAGATTGTGTGAATACTGTAGCCCAGGAAGATGGCCATTGTAGAAGTGAAGGCACAGGAGCCGGTGCCACTAACTCATCTGGCAAAGGAAACTTCAAGGCATTCTATGTTTGTTTTGTAGCAGGGAAGTTGCTATATGCTTTTAAAGCAGGGTTTATAGCAATTGCTGAGAATAAAAAGGCAACATGGAGAGATTTGGTTTATAAAAAACTAAAAGGCCTTAGGAAAGCTAGTTGTAAGGAAGTAAGTATGGCTGATGTAGAGATAAGTACCACAGAAATGAAGCCAAACATCGGGTACCTGGATAGCCAGATGCCTTGAGGGCAGCTCACACATTGGACAGATGGCATCAATTGTAAGGCTGAGGATAGAAAACTAATTTCATTTGAGAGATTGCTGAGGAGGAAGGGCTGCAGAGGCTCACTGCCCACAGAGGGCTGCCAAGGAAGTTATTTCCCCGGGATTTTCTCATCGTGATCAGCAATCCAGATGCCAAGGCCACTGCAGACGCGGTCCCAGAGACCCTGGCTATGGTCGGAGCCAATGGAAGACCTTGGCATTGCCAATGTGGTGCTGTGTTGACCAGAAAAGAGAAAGAATTTCACAGCTATGGAAAAAGAGAGGAAGAAGAGATTCATCGGGAGATGGAAGAGGGGTGAGAGGAGGATCTGGGAGTGAAAAAAGATTAAAATTTGCTATATGTGTGGATGGATGTATGGATGTGTATGTATGAAACTGTCAAAGAATTAAATGGCTACATAAATTATATTGTGTAGTGCTGTCATCAATTTTAAAATATGGCGGATGCTAGAGAGAGATGGTTCAGTAGTTAAGACGTATTTGATCTTACAGAGGACTTGAGTTGGGTTGCCTGAACTCACATAGTGGCTCACAACTATCTATACGAGTTCTAGGGAATCTAATGCCCTCTTCTAGCCTTTGCAGGCATGAGGCATGCATGTGATATACATACATACATGCAAGCAAAACACGTATACATACATAGAATTTTTAAAAAGAGAAAGGAAGAGGAGGAAGAAGATGAAGAATAGGAGAGTTATTATTATTCATCATTACAAGATCATAGAGGAACATCTGGGAGGCCAGGCTGTGTGCAGCCATGTCAGAATCCCTGTAAGGAACTTCTGCGTGGTACTTGAAGCTGTGAAAGGGGAGTTATAGATGCAGCAGATTCTAAGACACTGGAGATGCCAGGGATGTTAAACATCTGCTGAGGAAAGCTGCAGGGTGTGAGCAGAGTCATCCCAGGAGACAGGCTGTGTGGGCAGCAGCCAGCAAGGACAGGGGTGGGGCTGCCCAAGCCTTTGGAGCTGATGTCATAACACAGTGTATACCCTGGATGCTGGACATCCAACTACAGCACTGAATGTCTGCCCTGTCAGGTTTTGATCTTATTTTTTGCCTAATCCCTCCTTTCTATCCTCTAAATCATTTGAATTTTGGAGGTATAACTTCTTTTTTTTCTTTATGTTTTAATTTTGGTCACCTATGAATCTTTATTTTTTAATTATTTTTTGCTAAAAGAGGAACTAATGAGTTTCACTGTGGCATTGTAACACAGGCGTGCCATGGTCCTTTGATCTCCTTCGTTCCCTTCTTGTGTCACCCTGTGCTGTGTCCCCTCCTGTCTCCAATTGCTCCTTTTTTCATTCCCCAGTCAGAATCCACTTCTGCTTCCCCAGTGCACACATTCTGGCTTCCCTGACCCTGTCTATTTCGCTTCTCTTCAGCTAGCCTCCTTCTCTCCCAGACCCTCTTTCTAGTTTCAGACCTGCAGATACACTGTTTTTGTGAGTGTGTGTTTTTGAAGGAACTCAATGCTACAAGTTTGTCTTAAGTTTCAGAGAAGTTTTAACTTTTGGATAAGGTTAAAACTGCCTGATGGGGACACGCGCACGCATGTGTGTGTGTGTGTATGTGTGTGTGTGTGTGTGTGTGTGTGTGTGTGTGTGTGAAGTTGTAAAACAAGGTGCAAGAGTTGTTTCTCACCCTCTACCATGTGGGTCCCAGGAATTAAACTCAGTCACATTTACCCTGCGAGCCATCACACAGGCCCATATAAAATGGGACCTTTTTCTCTCCATTGTGGTAGACTCTGGTAATCCCCTGGGAGACTGAAGCAGAAAGATTGCAGTAAGTTTGAGACGGCCTTGGTGTACATACCAAATTTGAGGTAAGCTAACAATGTATAGTGACACCCTCCCTAAGAAGATGTTTGAAGACAAACTAAAAGTGTTTTGCTTTATGAGGTGTCCTTGAGAACAGAATACTTATGATCTGCTAATAAAATAGCCCCTAAAAAGCTCCTGGTGTGCTAAAGGTTTGGTCCCAATTGGGAAGTGACTGAAGCCTGCAGGCTGTAAGTCAGTTGGTGGATGAATCCCTGGGTAAGTTCATATTATGATAGCATCACTGCGAGGCAGAAAGGGTGAACTTGACATGGGTCACTGGGATCTTGTGCTGGAAATTTATATCTTTCCTCAGTTGCTTTCCTGCCTCTTTTTTCTGCCCGGAATCTATTTGGTGAGTAACTGTCTTAGTTTCTATTGCTGTGATAAAACACCTTGACCAGTCTAATGGTAGCACACACCTTTTATCCCAGAACTCAGTAGGCAGAGCAGATCTTTAGTCTTAGGCCAGCCTGATCTCTAGAGTGAGTTCAAGGACAGCCAAGGCTACATAATTAAACCCTGTCTTGGAAAAAAATCACAATGGCCAAAGGTAGGTTGGTGAGGGAAGTGTTTATTTGATTTATATATCCTGGATCATGGTCCATTGAGGGAAAGGAAGGCACAAAGTCAAACAGGACAGGAACCTGGAGGCAGGAGCTGATGCAGAGGCAATGGAGGAGAGCTGCTTACTGGTTTGCTCAACCTCCTTTCTTATAGAACCCATTTCCAACAACTTAGATATGGCACCACCCACAGTGAGTTGGGTCTGCCCACAGCAGTCATCCATCAAGAGCATGCAACACAGGCCAGTCTGCCTGGAACATTTTCTCAACTGGGATTCTTTCCTCCAAATGACTCTAGCTTTTGCCATAGCCAGCACAGAAACTTAGCACACCCTGGTGTGCCACCTCCAAACAGCTCGTAAGCAATGGTGCCTGCAGGCCATCGACCAGAGCCTCTCAGACTGAACCAAACCAGACCTTCCCCGACTCAAGCTGTTTCTGTAAGTGCTAAAAAGCTACAGACTGATATCCACAACACATAAATTGTCAAAAACCTCAATAGCAACAAACCAAGTAATCATTTTTAAAAGAAACAAATCATTTCAATAGAAAGGAAGTGTAAATAAAAGTAAATGAAAAAGTAAATGTGGCCACGGGGTATGTGACTAACTATTCGCCTGAGAAATACAAATCCAAACCTCTGCAAGAATGGCTGTGATCTAACAGGCTGTGATCTAACAGGCTGTGATCTAACAGGCTGTGACCTAACAGGCTGTGACCTAACAGGCTGTGATCTAACAGGCTGTGATCTAACAGGCTGTGATCTAACAGGCTGTGACCTAACAGGCTGTGACCTAACAGGCTGTGATCTAACAGGCTGTGACCTAACAGGCTGTGATCTAACAGGCTGTGATCTAACAGGCTGTGATCTAACAGGCTGTGACCTAACAGGCTGTGATCTAACAGGCTGTAATCTAACAATCCGTGATCTAACAGGCTGTGATCTAACAGGCTGTGATCTAACAGGCTAAGGATAACAAGTGCTGGAGAGGATCTGAAGCAAACAGAGCCCTGTGCACACAGTAAGTGCGAATATACACTGGCCACCATGGGAAACTGTATGGAGGCTTCTCAAAACATTAAAAGTAGACCCTTCATGTGGCCCATCAACCCACTGAAGGGGAAATCTCAAAGGAAACCAAGTCATTAGGCTGAAGAGATAAGGGCATGTTCATGTTTATTGTGGTACTGGTGGCAAATGCAGAAACCAAAACCAACCAAGTGTTCACCAGTCGGTGACAAGAAACATGTGCTACTTACACACAATAGAATGCTATTCTGCCATGCACTAGGTGAAATTCTGTTCTTTGTGACAATAAAGTTGAAACCAAGGATTATTTCAAGTGAAGCAAGACAAGAAGACAATTACCAGTGACACTCAGTCCTGTTGATCTCTGTGTTGGTTTGAATAGGTTTGAGTGCTTGGTCCATAAGGATGTGGCGCTATTAGGAGATGTGGCATTTTGGAGGAAGTGTGTCACTATGCAGGTGGGCTTTGAGGTCTCCTATGCTCAAGCCCCACCCAGTATAGAGTCTAGTCTCCTCCTTGCAGCCTGTAGATCAAGATGTGGAAGTCTCGTGTCCTCCAGCAGCACCCTGCCTGCCTGCACATTGCCCTACTTAACCATTATGATGATAAAGGACCTGTAAGCCAGCCCCAACTAAATGTCATCCTTTATAAGAGTTGCCTTGGCCATGGTGTCTGTACATAGCAATGAAAATCCAAGCTAAGACAATCTCCTAATGTTGAGAATTAGAATGGCCGTTGCCTGGGGAGATTCAGAGGTTGGCTAAGGGCTGGGTAATGGGTAGAGTCCCGTTGTATAGGAGCACAAAGCATTGTTGTGGATTGGTTAGGTGGTTCATTGGATAAAAGCACCTGTCACAGAGCCTGATGATCTGAGTTCCATTCTCAGGACCCATGTGGTAGACGGAGAGAATTATAAGTAGTCCTCTGACACACTTATCCATACAGATACACATACTTACTCAATAAATTAGAATGTAATAACTTTTAAATTTCTGTTATGTTTTTGAACAATAGTATACTACAGATCACAGCAATATTCTCCATATGTCAAAAAGCAAGAAGAAAGAATTTTGAGTTCCCATAAAGAAATGATTAATGTCTCAGGAGATGTACATGTTTGACCTAATTTAAACATTATATGATATATACATGTATTAAAACATCATGTTGCAACTCATTAATATATGTCATGGAAATCTAGTAGAATCTGATGTCTAGGGCAGACATCAGAATGAATAGTTGTTTCCTAGCAGTCCTGTGGCCTTGGAGAAATTGTTGTAGAACAGTGATTGTTTTTCGTTATCTGCAGAGTTGTTTATCTGAAGGAGCTTTATAGCATTTGCAGGGTTTTGGTCACAGGACCTAGCGAACATGGACCATCTTGAATGATTGAGTACTACTACAAACAGGGCACAATAAGGACTAATGTTGCAGAGCTGTGAGGTTTTTCCTTCAGGAGACATACAGATTAGATTGGGAGCTTTGGTATGAGGAACTTGTTTTACCAGAAAACAACTTCTGTGTAACAATCAATAAATACGCTTTTGGAAGGCTGTTTGACATTCAGTACAGAGAAGTTGGATCTCCCCGGAGCCAGCAAGGCCTTAACATACCCTTGAGTGACCTTCTTGCTTTGATCACCCCGCATGGTTCAGAACACTGACAAATATATACAATTTAATGTTTTCATGTAGTAGTTAAAGAGAAAAAGGTTTCTAGTTTCTGCAGTACCAAACCTTCCCATGAAGCAGGTTGAGAGTGTCATAGTTAGGGTTTCTACTGCTGTGACTAAAACACCATGACCAAGAGCAGTTTGTGGGGGCCAGGGGTGGGGGTGGGGTGGATAGGAGGGGGCTATTTCACCTTAGAGCTTACAATGCATCACGAAGGGAAGACTTGACAGGAACTGGTAAGAGGCCATTGGGTTTACTAACTTGCTCCTCATGATCTGCTCAGTCTGCTTTCTTACACCACGCGGAACCACCTGCCCAGAGGTGGCACTGCCCATCGTTGCATGGGCCTTTCCACGTCAACCATTAAGAATGCCCGACAGACCTTCCCACAGTCCAATTTCTCAACTAAGTTGTTCTCTTCCCAGATATGCCTAGGTGTGTGTCACGTTGAGAAAAACCCAGCACAGAGTAGGAATGGAGCACCTGCCTCTCAGCATATCCATCATGGGTAGTTCGCGGTACTCCAGGAGAAAAGTCCGGGACCGGAGGGACTGATTGAAAGTAAGGAAAAGTTTGCCGAGAACCAAAGATATTCTATTTTCTTCCCCTGGGGAGATCCACACATGAGAGCCTAAGGCCACGCCCATCCAAGAAAGCTGCAGGTCCAGCACGGTGGGAACCGTGATTCCTCTGACCTCGCTCCTGTACAATTCCCCACTTGCCGCTGCACAAGTTTCCACTTTGCTCCCGAAGCAGACACCCCCCACCCCACCTCAGGGCCTTTGCACTTGTCTTCCTGAACATAAAACTGCCTCATTTTCTCACCCTATCAGGTTTCTCTTCCGATAGCCCACTATCCATCGCCATCCTCAAAAAAAAAAAAAAAAAAAAAAAAAACTTCAAGAGCTTCCTGTCTCTTGTCTTGCTCTACCTCCTACATAAAACTCAAGACATTCCTTTTCATGTGTGTATAATGTATCTTCTAGAAAAACACATTCGGAGAAAGGGAAAGCTGATTCCTTTCAGATATAGCATATTCTCAGGATCTGTAGTAGGACCTAAGTACGTTACAATACTTATGAATGAATGAACGGGTGATAAATATCAATACCTTGGCTTTCCTTTCCTCCATTTGTTGTTGTTGTTGCTGCTGCTGCTGCTGCTGTTGTTGAGATAGACATACCTACATGGTGTAAGATTGGAATCGTGACTCAGGGGATTTCATGTATGAGAGGAATTTGTTAACATTTATCATCTAGTTTCTTTCCTGTTTTAAAGGATATGGTTGTTAAGAAGAATCAACACAACCAGATGACGTGTTTAAATTCTTACAAGTACCAGTTACATGTACATTTCTAAATTATTATCATTGTTTGTCATCTTATCAACTTATTGAGCACATATTATCCAGCTGGGCACTGTTGGCTCCTGGGACGCAGAGACATTCATCATTTTAGCAAAAGTACAGGCTGGTTACTCTAGTCAAGGCACAAGCTAAAATCATTTGTTGTTGTTGTTGTTGTTGAGTGACAGTAAATGTTTTAAACCTTTAAACAAAAGTCTAAAAAAAACCCATCTTGGCTGAAAATCATTGGTGCCAAGTAAATGACCCTGTATAAGACATTCTTCTGCCCTTCATACTATCCTGAACTTTCTCCTTGTGTTTGTCTCTATGAAGATGGCCATCAGAAAAGCAAATGATTGCTTAGGCCTAACTTAGAGACAGGCATATTATTTTAAACAAGGTAACAGTTGGAAATTTTATTCTAAGATTTGGAATACTCCCCACCCTCGGAGTAGATTTCCAGCAGCATTTGACAGAGACTGAGATGGTGAATTCAGACAATTGGGAGAAATTTGAGCTGTGTTAACAGCACCTAGAACACCAAATTCTCTAAGGTTTGGATATGGTCTGGGTGCATTCACAAAAAGTTCATGGATCACAGGCTTAAAACTTACTGTGATTGTGTTGTAAGGGGAGTGGAGACCTTCACAAGTGGGACCTAGTGGAAGGTCAGTGAGGTTACATCATGCGACGCTGAGTTATCCAGAGACAAAGTTGTTTGAAGAGAGTCAGACCCCTTGAACAACTCTCTAGCTTCCTGACTGGCTGTGTGCTCTCTTCCTCTCACGCCCACAGCACTGCCAGTGGCCTTCACAGAGCCACACTGAGTTTGGCACAATGCTGCAAGACTCTGTGAACTAAATCAGCCTTTTAAAAATCAGCCCGACTCACGTATTTAGTGTGATAATGAAAAGCAAACTAACACAATTCTACATTACCCACTACATCCAAAGCTCCAAGTCCAATCCTCAACTTAAAAACAAAAACAAAAACAAACAAAAAATAAAAACAAAAGCAACAATAAAACAAAACAGCCACCAAAAAACCTCCTGGGGAAAAATCTGGAAAACCTGCTAGCTGACAAGGTATGAAAGATATCACAGTAGTGTAACCCTATTTGTCCTATGGATGAGAGGAGGTGTCTACTCCTGTAACTTGAGGAAGAACAGAGTCAGGTGAAGCACAGACAAGATGGTGTCTTAGGGTCTTACAGCTGTGAGCAGATGCCATGACCAAGGCAACTCTTATAAAAAGACAGCATTTAATTGGGGCTGGCTTACAGGTTCAGAGGTTCAGTCCATTATCATCAAAGTGGGAGCATGGCAGTTTCCAGACAGAAATGGGGCTAAGGAGCTAAGAATTCCACCTCTTGTTCCAAAGGCAGCTAAAAGACTTGTTTTCAGGCAGCTAGGAGAAGGGTCTTAAAGACCACACCCACAATGACACACTTCCTCCACCAAGACCACTCCTCCTAATATTGCCACTACCTAGGTCAAGCATATACAAACCACCACAGATGTGCAGCAAGTCCTGGTAACCAGTGTGGAAGTCTAGTGGGTTTGAATTATGAGCTTCTGGTTGCTTGTGCATCTACCATGTGTGTGCCTGAAGCCCACATTGAAAAAAATTAAAAAGTCATTAGATCTCTGGGAACTGGAGTTGCAGATGGTAGTAAGCCACCATGTGGCTGTTAGGAACCAAACTTGGGTCTTCTCCAAGAGCATCGATGCCTTTGACCATTGAGCCGTTTCTCCAGCTCCTCTAGTTTAGTTTCCCAGCATCCAATCTCAAGCTTCCTGCAGTAAATTCCCTAAGAAATCACTGTGGTTCAGTGTTTTCTTGTTCTCACGCAATAGTACAGGAGTACTATCAACTCTGAATGCATTATTATGGACTATTTTAGTTTATATTTTAATTGTAACCTGTTAAGGTCTCTCTAGGTGATAAAGACACAGATAGTTACAGGATTTCTAGTTCTGTGTAGCGGGAAACACAAGGATAGTGCAAAATTTAGGCATCGGGGTTCAGAATATATTGTTAGGCTGTGGATTTTCTTCTCCAAACTCTGGCTTTTTCTGCTTAGTTTCAGCCTCAGTTTCTACATGGGAGCAAACCAAATACAGAAGCTCCATCTCCAATTATTTCAGGTCATAAAAAATAAAATATAATAAAATAAAATAAAATAAAAAGGCTTGACTCTGTCCCAGATACCTTAGCAAAGATTTAATTATAGCCTAATGGCTCTGGTGGGCCATGTATCTTCTCTGAACTGAGATTTATTTAGACAGTTGAGCCTAATGTTCAGCCGGATGTTCATTTACTGGCTGTTGACTAAAAAGGAACACTAGAGGGGTCAGCAAAAGCCCTGAGATCATTCTGAACATACTTTATGAAAACTTATATGTAATGAACAACATAGATACTGTCTTGGATTTATGGAGTTAAGAATCCAAGCATTAAGATATCAAACACACACACACACACACACACACACACACACACACACACACACGCTCATAAATGGACAAGACAAGAGCTAAACTACACTCAGGTAGGACATGGATTTTGGTTGAGAGAAGTAATCGTGGCACAGTGACCTCATCTGAAAGCTGATGACAAAC
Organism: Mus minutoides; assembly: GCA_902729485.2. Classification (NCBI taxonomy): domain Eukaryota; kingdom Metazoa; phylum Chordata; class Mammalia; order Rodentia; family Muridae; genus Mus; species Mus minutoides. Next base: position 536,122 of record LR753352.1, on the reverse strand, counting down.
ACACCCAGGGCCCTGTGCTAATGAGAGATGGTAAATAGTACCCAGGAACGTTCCAGGCATACTGAAAAAACAGCGCATGTGTTCTAGGAGAGACACCTGTTGTTTGCTTCCACCTGATGTCCTTATCCCCATCTCTTCCCATCCGTGTCTCACCTCTGAAGAACTTGCCTCTGGGGTGCTTCGGGATGAACATTTGATGACAAGCTAGGCAACAGGGCTGCTTTCTTTTTACAGCATCAGAAGACATGGACTGTTTGGGGCTGTGGATGTTAAGCTAGGAATGCATAACACGTGAACTTGGCAGACTATATGGTCAGAGGAGTAAAGACCCTGGCCATCTTCATTAGCAAATTCCCAAACAGGATTGAGTGAAATAGAAGACACACCAGAATCAGCTGTGACTGAGGAAAGGAAAGATTAATGAAATACTCCCCACTCTTTCTGGCCTCTGTCATGATCACCTTTTTAAAAGGCCTTAGAGAATAAGGTTTTGTTTCAAATGACATAATCTTACAGCAGTGCCAAACGCCTTGCCCTCTACGGAACACAATAGCCCACACACAAATAAATCAAAAAAACCTGGGTAAGAGTAGTCGATGGGAAGAGGTCAGAAGATAAACAATAACTTGTTCTCAACTTGTAGCGGCCAAGCAAAGCTACCCACCCAACCAGGTTGGCCAGCTTTAACAGCAGGAACCCAAGGTTAAGTTCACAGCAGGAATTGAAAGGCTGTACTGAGCTCCACTGTCTTGGCTTCTGGACAAGAAAGGGAACTTGTGACCGAAAGGGACACTCCAAAAAGAATTTCAATGAAGTAAAACTTGAGCAAAAACAATAAGTTACCCAGATTTCTTGGAGCATGGACAGAGGGTTTGGCATGTGGAGTGAACGTCATCCCTAAACAACACAGCCTTGCCTCGTAGCTATGGAGCCCACGGCCCACGTGGTCCCCTTGGGCTGGCTTCCTCCTAAACTGTATTTGGTGAGTGCCAATCCACTCTCATGCCTTTGCTGCTTTTAACTTTGTTTAGATGATTCCCACAGAAATCTGTCCCACCCTAGACATCATGGTAAATATTCTTTGCTAAGATATTATCATTGGCTTTGTGAAAATTTCTCCTTTGGGACCACAGAAGCCATGTTGATGGTGGAAATATAAAATAGCTCAATCCTTTGGAGAATTGTCTGGCAGCATCTCATGGCAATAAATATACAGCTGCCCTCTGACCCAGTAGTTCCCATTCCAGATATTTACTCAAGGACAACAGAAATGCATGTTCACATATAAAAATGCTCACAGCATCTTTATTCATAATAACCCCAAACTGGAAATGGCCTAAATTAATATCAAGGGGAGAAGAAATCAATAAATGCCATTACTACTTGGAAATGAAAAAAATCACATTACTGGCAAATGCTGTAATATCAATAAATATCCATTGTGCCAAGTTTGAGTGTGGGGAAGCTAGATGTATGTTACAAAAATTACACAATGTGACTCTGGGCTCATGAGAATGGTCTCTATCCTATTTTGCTCAGTGATTATATGAATGCATAAAGTTGTCAAAACCCATATAACAGAAGATGTTATGATTTTTATGATTACAAGAATACTCAATTAAAAGATTGAATGTCCCCCTGTGAAATATGATTGACATGACCTTTGCATAATCTCACACTTTGAGTACTGGAAAAGATACTTCCTGCCATGCCTTGGGATGTCTTATGGGTTAAGGCCCAGAAGAATTCAACACCAACATGCAAATTACAAACAAGAGCCACACTGATGAGACACTTGCTAAGTTCTGGGGCCCAGACAAATGCCACAGGGGTTGTTTCTGCTCACAACAAATCTATCAGATCCTGTGGCCTAGAAAGAGGTGAGCAGCAATTCCAGGTGGTCTGGTTCCTGGGATTTACACAAAGGGCTTAGCTGGAACTGAACCCTGCAAAGTAGGAATGCAGACACCAGTGGAGTCATCCCGAACTCAGCCTCTCCTTTCTCATGTAGTCTTATTTGTATCATACAACTCAGTTCTTTGCTTTTGTTTTTTATATCAAGCATTACTTATTAGGTCAGCAATATAGTAGAAAGGTTAACAAAGATTAAAAAACATCGGGGTCTGTATAATCAGTAAGAACTTAGTCCAAATTCCTGCTCTGTTACATCTTATCTGAATTTGATAAAGCTAACATACATAAAGTTTGAGAGCCTTTTATTCCAGACAGGTTGTCTTCCAAAGAGGGAAGCCTGAAATAGAATGAACTACATTTGCCAAACTTGCCCATCCATTTTGCGGTGTTGGGACAGAGTGAGCTGTGGGCAGAAGAGGTAGGCTGTTGTGCTGATAGAGAGTTCAAGGCTGGGGGAATGCATCAGTATGTCAAGTACTTGCCTTGCAAGCAGGGAGATCTGAGCACAGCCCTCCAAACCCACATAAAAGCTGGATGTGATAATGTGCACTTGGACCTCCATAGCCAGAAGGATCCCTAGCCTGACTGATGAACTCCAGGCCACTGAGAGAACCTATCCCAGAGGAGGTGTACAGTGTTCCTGAAAATGACACCTAAGGTTGTCTTATGGCTTCCACATGTGTGTACACACACGTGTGTACACACATGTTTGTACCTGCCCCCACACAAAAATCTCAAAATCACAAAGAAAGGAAATATGAGGAGCAAGGATAGAATCATCTTTGGAAATGATTTCAAAAGTTTCAAACCTTTAACCTACGCCATCTGATGTGAAACAGAAACTGTTATCTATGCTTTAAGAACATGGAAGCCTAAGTCTGAAGTCATGATCTATGTCATCACAAAGGTGCTAACAGCTACATCTTGTGTGAGTGACATTTGTTTAAAGTTTTATTGAACAATTAAATTCAGTGCAATAAGGCACACATAAGAAATATGCACCTCAATGAGTTTTTACAAGTTGAAGCTATACACCCAGTCACAGCTCAAATTAAGAAATAGAAGGTAAGACTAGACTCAAACTAAATGTGCACTTCTTATCTTGCACAAAACTCAACTCCAAATGGATCAAAGACTGCAATATAGGACCAAATGTGGTGAATCTGGTAGAAGAAGATGAAGAGAGTAGCCTTAGCCCAGGAAAGGACTTTCTGAACAGGACCTAGACAATGCAGGCATTAAGACCCACAATCAATTAATGGAATCTCATGAAGTTAAAAAAAAATCTCTGTATAGCAAAGGACATTATTCAAGGAAAATGGCAGCCCACAGGCTGGAGGAAAACATGGGTTATACATCTGACAGAGGATTAGTATCTAGAATATTCTAAAAAAAATAAACATTAAGAAAACCACACAGTTTAAAAGCTAGGCGTGGAACTGAGTGGAGTTCTCAAGAGATGAAACACGATGTCTGAGAAGCACTTTAAAAAATGCACAGCATTCTTAGGCATGGGGAGATTCAAGTTTAAAGTACTGTGAGATTTCATCTTACTATGGTTAGAATTGCAAAGGTCAAAAGACAGGCAACAGCAAACATCAGTGAAGATGCAGGGAAAGGGGACACTCATCCATTGCTGGGGGCCATGCACACTTGCAAAGATGCCGTGAGAATCAGTGTGGAGGATCCTCAAAAAAGCTGAAAACACATCTCCCAAAGAGTGTACATATTACCACAGAGAGACCTCTTCATCCATGATCGCTGCTGTTCTAGTCAGAACAGCCAGGAATTGTAAAAGAGTCTATAAGTCCACCAACTAACGGATGGACAATGAAGTGTGGTATATTACACAATGGAATACCATCCCGCTTTTAAGAAAGATGAAGTTAGGAGGTAAATGGAAGGAGCTGGAGACAACCTTCCAAAGAGAAGTCAGTGCATGTGTAACCCTTGCCAGAGACACTTTGCTTTGCAGGTAATGGGAATTAACAGAGACTCACGAATGATCAATAAGCAGAGGATAAAAGATCTGAGAGGGCTCATCCTTAAAAGGCATCTGTGTCACATCCTCCTCTCAAGGCTCAAAGATACCTGTGGAAGGATTATAAGAGCCGAAGGTGATGAATGACTTCAAGAAAACAGTGGTTTGCAGACACAAACAGGGCAGATGCAATATGAATCCACAGTGATTCTGACAGCTTGAAACAAGACCTGCACACATCCAAGCTAGACAAAATTTCCACTTGTAAGAAGAGGTGGGTAAGAACTCTCACCTGTTATTAGCATCTGATGGCTGCTGGGGGAAGAAAAGTCCGTTTTCTTCAGTGATGTGATACTTTGCATATTAAACACTCTCCAGGGCAGGCTACACACCAGAAGCAGTTGGTTAACACAAACTGGATTCGACAGATTTAGAGAAAAAGAGAGAGAATGAGAGTGTGTGTGCATAGGGACGTGGGGAGAATCTGGGAGGAGTTGGGTAGGGGTATAGATATGATAGGAGTACATTGTATGAAACTCGAAAAAATTAATAAAAGCCAACATTCTAAAAAATTTTAATTAATTCATAGTTGTATCAATCTCTGCCATCTCTTTTCTCCTTCCCAATACTCTATCATGCTCTCTCTCAAATTCATGGCCTCTATTTTTAATCATATGTGGGAATATATTCTCTCTCTCTCTCTCTCTCTCTCTCTCTGTCTCTCTCCCCCACCCCCAATCTGTATAAAGTTCCTTTCAGAGCTGACAGTCTTGGTTAACCAGTTTGAGGGCTTTTCCTAGGGAAGATTCTCTCCCACTATCAGCATTCCCTACTTGCCTACAGTTCTTTGTATATACATTGTTGAGGCCCCATGAGATTTCTTCCTTCCATGTTAGCATGTCTACCGTTGCTATCTTTGTTCAAGTTGTGTTTAGGCAGCCATATTGCGACTTCATGGATGTAGCTTCTCTGACATTTCTAGGAGATGAAATCTCATAGCAAACTTGTCAGTCCTCTGGATCTTGCAGTCTTTCTGAGATCCCTCCTCCACGATTCCCAAGCCTTGGTTGCAGGAGTTGTGTTGTTGATATGATCATTTGTGACTGGGTATCACATGGTCTCTTGCTTTCTACATTTTGATGGGTTGTAGTTTTCTGTAATGGTCTCCATCTATTGGAAAGAGACATTTCTTTGGTGAGGGTTGAGATGTATACTTCTCTATGGGTATAAGGATAGATTATTTTAGAATATAGTTAGGAATTATGCTGGCTTAGCAGTAAAGTGTTAGCTGTGAGATCTCTTCCAAGATTCCAAGACAATGTCACTAGTCCTGGAGTTGGTTAGACTTCCAGCACAAGGAATGATTTCTCTCTTATTGAGGAGGTCTTAAGTCTAATTAGAGAGCTGTTGGTTAACACAGAGAGGTGCATGTCTCTATTGCACCTTAGAGTTATTGTGCTGTGTTAGTCATTGTTGTACTTCCTAGACATCATAGCTTGGTAGGCTTGCTGGTTGCTTCCCTCCTGTGGAAGCTGACATAGCACCTTCTGGTACCATGAAAGCTAATCTTCAAGGAGCAGGCTTTCATGCCAGAACTAGCTTGAATCCTCTGAGTCATGTGTCCAAAGCACACGATGTCTTACCTCCAATCTCTTGGAGGCAACTAAGGGAAACAGCAACAGCTTCAGTAGTGTCAGGTTTAGAATTTTGGTTCCTTAAAAAAAAACACAGAAACATTATAAGAATATGTTTTTGTTTTAATCCCAGGTGTGAGGTATGGGGCTGCTTTAAATTGTTCACAACAGCTGACTAAGATTTGCCCATGCTCTAGCAGGGACATAATTTTGCCAGCTACAATTCTGTGATTGTGTGACACTTGGAATTCTTGGGGTTTTTCAAAGGGTGATGATAGGTTATCTAGGCCAACAAATCAGCCAATTCAAGACAATTTAAAGCATAAAAGCAGGTTTATTGGGGGCAGCACTCAGGCAAGTTCAATGACCACACTGGAGAGTGTTATTAAGTTACCATGCAGACAGAGACAGAAGGAAGATGACAGGCAGCCAGACAGAGAAGAAGAAGAAGAAGAAGAAGAAGAAGAAGAAGAAGAAGAAGAAGAAGAAGAAGAAGAAGAAGAAGAAGAAGAAGAAGAAGAAAAAGAAGAAGAAGAAGAAGAAAAGAAGAAGAAGAAAAGAAGAAGAAGAAAAGAAGAAGAAGAAGAAGAAGAGAAAGAGAGAAAGTGTGCACACAGAGAGAAGAGAGAGAAAACAAAGATGTCTGGATTATATAGTAGAGGGCTGCTGGGTGAGAGGAAGCCCAGCCCTAGGGCTGGACAGTTCAGTAAAGAGGGCAGGTATACCAGCCATGCCCTCTAACAGGAAGGGAGGGAGGGATGCTGGGAGAACCTGGGGCCCAGGTCTGCTTTGGTATGTTAAATAAACACCTCAGCTGCTTGTCTCAGGTCTTAAACTCAACAGGTATGTATGCTAGAGCCCCAATACGTAGGTTGTTGTTGGGTAGAAGGTTGGTTGCTGTTGGTCGTGGTTTGTTAAGTAGTTGTGTGCCAAGAAGAAATAACAAGAAAAAAAAATAGATATCCTGATGGCGAAGATCAAACTTGCCCCCAAGAAACTCAAGGCCACTAATCAGAAGGGCTTTATTCAGAGATCTGAAGATTTGGGGCTGGAATCCACAGACAAGTGAGAGGATGTGACATTTGCCTTTCTGGGTTTGGGTTACCTTATTCAATAAGGATCTCTGATAGTCAGGCTTGTAATAGGCACCTTTACTCATCTCTGGCCCTTGAGTGAATGTCTAAAGATGTGTACCACTGTCCATATTACAGATAGCACTGTCCCCTGATATGAGTCTGCCCACTCATGAACTCAAAGTCTCTGTAGTTCTCTATATAAAACCAGGCCAGCATGGAAGAGTTGGGGGCTTGTGAGTTCCGACCCCTAGAGCAGCTATTGACTGTTGATGGCTTTTGGTGAGGAAACAAGAGTCAGTTTTCTTTAGAGATATGGCCTCTGGTAGGAGACCATGCTCAAGAGGATGACTTCATACCCATGAGTATATGAGAGCTATGAATTGTATTTGGTGGGTTATTTTTTTAAGATAAAGGAAATGAAATATGAAGGGGTCAGAGAGCAAACCTGGGAAGAGTAGGGGTAAACATATTCTTAAAAATCCAGCATATGTATGTATGAAATTCTCAAAGAAGTAATAAAAATATTATGATGAAACATGTAATGCCACATTATAAGAATAAGATTATTATACATAAAGTATAAATATAAATTCTAACATAATAGTAATATTTTGCAGTATACATTATAACATTTTAATGCGCAATGTATAAATAGAATCATTATATGTCATTTTATATATCATCCCTAATCTATATAAATATGATTTACTATGGCTTCATTATCATGTTTATGTTATATACCATAGAATAGTACCTATAACTTATAGACTGTCTGCTTCCTGATATGAAATGACACATAACCTTTCATTTTAATCCCCCACCCACTTTGCTCTTAGCTCCTATTATCTCTGCTTCATAGATGAGTAGAACATCCCATACAAGGAGAGAACAACTGGGCTCTAAGGTATGTCTCTCTTTGACTTTCTTTCATCCTGGGCCTTTCTCCTCTCAGTTTTTCTTCTCTTCTAAGAGAAATGCTTGACTTTATTCTCTCCTGAGAAACTCGAGGCCACTGAGTGACCTCCTCTCTGTTCTGGCTTCCATCTTGGCTTGGATTTCTCCTGCTGGAGGCCAAGCCAGCCCTTTCCAGTTGCCTCTCCTAATTACCTGTAGACACCTGGGAGTCTGGCCCACCTGTGTCTCTTTGACCTTCTCCTCCCAGCTCCAGTTAATCCAGCAAAGCCCAGTAAAGAGGATCCTCCACCAGTCTCCGGTAGCCCACAGCATCACCCCTGATTCAGCATGAGTGGGAAGATTTACCACTGGCGGGGTGTGGTGGCACACACCTGTACCTACTTGGGAAGCTGAGCTGGCAGAGCTTTTGAGGCTAGGAAATCAAGACTATCTGGGGCAGCATGACCAGAGACCATCTCAAAAAGAAAAGAAGAAATGTAAAAATGGGAATAAAAGAAAAGAAAAGGGAGCCAGGCGTGGTGGCCCACACCTTTAATCCCAGCACTTGGGAGGCAGAGGCAGGAGAATTTTTGAGTTCGAGGCCAGCCTGGTCTACAGAGTGAGTTCCAGGACAGTCAGAGCTACACAGAGAAACCATGTCTCAAAAACAACAACAACAAAAAAAAGACAAAAAAGAAAAGAAATGAAAAAGGAAAAGAAAAGGAAAAGGGGCCCAGAACACTTGGCCTTGCCAGACTATGTTTGTGCTTTCAGAAAGGAAAGAAAGAAAGAAAGAAAGAAAGAAAGAAAGAAAGAAAGAAAGAAAGAAAGAAAGAAAGAGAAAGAAAGAGAGAGAAAAAGAAAGAGAGAGGAAGGAAGGAAGGAAGGAAGGAAGGAAGGAAGAAAGAAAGAAAGAAACTATCTGTCTAGAAAAGTGAGAACGTGAAAGGGAGACTCAAACTAGAACTGATTATGTCTTTCTTTTATTTTGGTGGATGGAAAATACTATATTTAGAACATGTGGATCCCTGCATAAGTCACAAATCTGAGAAATGATTTGTGCAAGCATTTTATTATTCATGTCTACTCCTTTATAAACAGGAGGAGACAGTGCCACCCCAAAGGCAAGAAAGAATTATTTTTACAGTTCCCACTAAAGAATCGCTTTTCTTGGAGAGAAACTGTGGTATGGGGAGGTGTGGACACTGTGTTAGTCAGAGGTGGGGGCAGAACTGTGTCAGTCCATACAAGTCAATAAAGCAAGTAAGGCCAGCAGAGGGAAACCCCTTCCTTGCCTCCAGAGGCAAGCAGTGGTGTTACCAAGGAGCTGGTACTCGGGAAATGTTTGACTGGGCTGAAAGGAAGCCATGTGCCAGGAATACAAAGCTCTGCTTTCTAATCCTTGATGCCAAACCTCAGCCTCTTCCTACTGAAAACTAAGTAGCTTCCTTCCTTCCCAGCTTTTATTCCAGAGAGCATCCCGGAAGAGGAATGGGAAGGGCAGGCTCCTTCTCCTTCTGCATTTTTCTCTGAGCAGCCTCCAGTGAGCCATCTGGAGCTGCTGAGGAAATGTCCACTCCACTGTGAGTCCTTTCTATGTGTGATCAAGGATCCAGCGCCTGGCCAGGGTTAGTGTTCTATCCCAACTTTCTATCAAGGGTGTGTTTTCAACATGCCTACAAGGTTTGTAGAGTTTTGCCATTCTCTCATTTATTCAGTCTATGTCATGGTATTAGAAAAGGAGGAGGAAGAGGAAGAAAAAGAAGAGTAGGAAAAGGAAGAGGAGGAGGTGATGGTAGTGGTGATTCTTGAGAGAGAAGGAAGAACCCTTTATCAAAAGGACTAGGGTTGACCTTCAGGAAATTAATTGCTTCAAATTCATGAGGTTCTCTTTGACTTCTAGATTTACTATCTTTCACTCAAAGCTCTAAGTGAGGAAACTTCTGGGTGAATCTTCAGAGAGTCAATTGTTTATACCAAAGGATGCTTCAGGTATGAATTCTCTGTTGCACCCTGCTCCACAGCAGCTAGAGAGTCAATTGTTTATACTAAAGAATGCTTCAGGTATGAATTCTCTGTGCGCCCCTCCACAGCAGCTAGGTACTTGCAGTTTGCTTCTAGACTCTGACAGCATCCTTCCACAGCAATAAGCACAGATCTACATTATTGTTTTATTTAGTTATTATTTAGAGTAAGTTTCATTATAAAGCCCAGGGTGGCCTTGAACTCTCAATTCTCTTGCATCAGTCTCTACAGTGCTGGGTTTTCAACCATGTACAACTGTCTTACATTGTATTGTCCCTTTAATTCCTTATGCGTGTTTGTACATGGGTGTTTATTTTCCTTCAAGAATTTAATTAGGTTCTCTTCATAAATACAGCTAGCATCCTCAATGTCTTTACAGTGGTAATATATGAACCATTGAAATGAGTGTGGTTTCATTTAATGACAGACACCAAAGTCAATGAAGGCTGACATTCCTAGAAGCTGTAACAAACCTGGGATATGGTCTTTACCCAATCTTACAAATCTGGGGAGAGCAGGGGTTGTATGGTGCCCAACATTCTTGCATCTGTTCTAGTCTTCAGATTGAGACTTAATTCCATGCAAGTCAAGTCTTTTATTCAATAAACTCAAAGTATTATGTTAAAAGACATGGATGCAATCTAAATAAAACCAATCTAATTTTCCAAAACACTGACAGCTTGCATGGGAGATGGGAAAACTGTTTTGTAAGACAGAATGCGCATAGGTAGGTGTTGTAGGAAACGCAGATGAGGGAGCCTTCGGCTTGATGAGTCTGTACTTGAGGTTTTCTGGATCAGTCACAGGATTGCAGCTGGGGCCGAAGAAGGTTCCAGGTGGCAATGAGAGCTGGCCAGAGCTGTAAAGCCTGTTTCTTGTTCCCACTCCGCCCATTCCGGTTCTTTCTTCCCGAGGCTGCTCTGACTCTGGCCACACCCAGGGGATCTTCAGACTGGAGGAACTGGCTGTGACATGTGGAGGCAGCGTTTCTGTAAGATCCAAAGTGCTGAGTAAGAACATGAGGGCAATTTGTTGCCAAGAGCCAGGAGGCCTGTGAGGTTCCCTAATTTTGAAGATACCGAAGAATGTGAAATCCAGCCTGCCAAGCAAAACCTGGGGTCTGTTAGCAGTACAGCCAACACTATCTACACACCGATCCCGCTGGGGGATGCACACCATCTGCTCTGACTATTCACTTCTGCCTAATCAGGTGGACAAGCTGTGCAATGCAAGTGTTTTCACACACACACACACACACACACACACACACACACACACACATACATACACACATATACATTAATATATATATATATATATATATATATATATATATATATATATATATATATATATATATATATATATATATATATACATACTTCACCTGCTTGAAGAATATGCCCTAAATTGTAGGACAGCTAGTGTGCTCAGTCAATTCTGGGCCAGAGGTGTCCACGGGTGGGGAGAAGGGGCTGGTATGTGGAAGAGATTCAAACAGGAAATGGCTCAGCTTCAAAGAATGCAGGGATGTGAACGCATGAATCAACAGCCTAGGCACAGGAATAAGCTCTAGGTGTTCAGTGAGCTGCATGGCCAGCTGCCAGCTCCCATGGGTGAAGCCCCAGGCTAATGAGCTGCCCTGGAGCTCCAAGGAGATCATTCCTACAGCCACCACACCAGTGTGTGTGGTTTCTGACAGCTCCCCACCCTGATGCACAGTCAACTCAGTTTTACCCTTTGTTCTGGGAGAAAAGGTACCAAATACTAAAACCTACAATTGAAATAAGGCAGAGAGCTCTTGGGATAACTGGGGATAACTCAGGAATTCTTCATCTAAACTTTTGCCTTAAAATACCAGTAAAAATTAAATATAATTATAAAAATATCTCTTGCGGGAAAAACTCAAAATATACAAATATGAGACAAAAAAGCTTGTCTCTCACTGACATTACATTTGTCTCTTTATATTCTTTGTCCCCTGAACATGGGAAAGTAAAAAGTTAGAATCATATTGTATGTAACTCATTATTAATTTTTATTTTATTTTATAACATAATTTCCCTATGCAATAAAGTAGTATGTAAAATCATTTCAATGAATATATAATACTTTATTCTATAGATATATGCCAATTTATTTAACCTTTCCTCATCTTGAGGCATTTAGATTGCTTCTAGATTTTTTTATTTTAAGTAATACTGTGACAAACAACCATATGTTGTTCAAGATGTATATGCATCTTGACAAAACTAAAATCATTTCCTTAGGATTCATATCAATATATGGAGTTATGGGGGTTGGAGAGATGACTTTTTGGTTAAAAAAAAGGACTTCTCTGCTTTTCCAGAAGACCCAGGTTTGATTCCTGGCATTGACATGGTAGCTCACAACTATAGTTCCAGCTCCGGGAAATCTCACATCCCTTTCTGGCCTCCATGGGCACCAGGCTTACACATGGTACACAGACATCCATGTTGGCAAAATAATAATAACAAAGTATTAGGCAGGATTATGAGTTGGGTTTCTAGCTAACCTTTTTAAGGTCATGGATGATAGACTAAGCTGAAATAAAAAACGTATTCTGAGGCAGGCAGGATCACTGCTAGGTTGAGTCAGAAGTTCATAGCACTCACCACTAAGTAGCCTTAGTCCCTTATTCCTCTGTGCTTCTTCCAGCTTCCCCTGGAGTCACTAGGCTCTAACCTATACAACAGCCATTGTTGCTATGCCATTCTCTTGGCCAGTCGCTTGGAGCAGGCTGCCCCTCTTGGTCGGCAGCTCTTCTCCCTTCTCCCTTTCCTGCTGTCCTCACATGACCTGGCCCAGGGTCATGTCCACTTTGGACTCTCCCAGATGTTTCTACCTCTGGCTATGTTCTCCCACATATCTGCAGTAAACTTTCTTCTCCATCATACCCAGGAGCAGTCATGTCCTTTCTTTTTTATTTTTATTTTTTCATTTCCTATCCAGCTGGCTTGGTGTTTCATTAGTGTGTCTAATATCTAGCAATGTATCTGTCCCAGATATGTTCTTCCTAGATCTTTTGCACATACATCAAATGTATCTCTTTACTTTCTCATGCCAAAAACTTGGAGTTCTTTTTGAATCTTCCATACCACATCAAATCCACCAGCAAATATTTACATCATGTCTCATTAGGTTATTGCAACAACCTCTTACTGGTCTCAGTGCTTTACTGATTGCACAATATGGTCATTAAAATGTTCCCATTAAAATATAAGTCAGATCATGTCACTTCTCTGTCCTATCCCATGAAGGTCTCCACTTCACCTACAGCAAGACAAAGTTCCTAAAATGGCTACAAAGTTTGTCCCTTCCCGTTTCTCCGCCCATCCCCTTGGTTATGTCCACTCGGACCAGGTTGGTCTTTTTGCTGGTCTGGGACTGTGACAGACTCTTGCAGTGAGTTCTTTGTACTTCCAGGAGCTCCGTGGAGTCTACCTCCAGAGCTCTGCATGGATCTGCTTCAGGTCTTTACTGGTTCATTTCCTATGAGCTCTTACTGATATGGTGTCATCTCTCCTGATGCTCTCTCTCCTTTTCTATCTTAGTTTCCTCTGTCATGCTTAGCAATCACCAACAGACTATGCACTGGCTTTATCCACATGCTCCCCACCCCCACCCCAGACCACTGTTGACAGATGGAATTTGTGTTCAGTTCTTGAGATTGAAGAAAGGACCCACAGCATACAAGACAACTGTTCCAGTGCTGAACTGCACCCTCACCTTTCAGGCAGGGATTTTTTCTGTTTTGCTTCTTCCTGGACCCTCAGCATCTAGAGAGACCCATAGCATGTGTGTCACAAAGGCATTGGCTTAACAACAGAAAACAAGTGTTGGCAAAGATGGGGTAGGGTGGGGAACTCCTGTTCTCTTACAGAAATGGAAACTACTTTAGGTAGCATTCAAAAGAAAAATCAATATGAAGTGTCTCTTAAAGATAAAAAACAGAACTGTTACATAATTCATCAATCCCAGTACTCGACGTGGACCCAATAGACGTGAAAGTCTAAAAATCCCCATGACTCCCATTTCTTACAGTACTTACTCAAGAAATGGAAACAACCTAAATGTCCATCAATTGATATATGGCTAAAAAAATGTGGTTACGTGTACATAATGGAATTCCCCCGGGTCATAAAATGATGAAGCTTGTCATTAAAATAACATGAATGAAGCCAGGGTCCTCATACCAAGTGAAATTACCCAGGCACAGAAAGACAACCACTGTATGATCCCACTTAAATGTGGAGTTAAAAATAGACTGATTTCATAGACATTGAAAGAGGAGCAGTGGGGAGCTAGAGAGATGCCTCAGCAGTTATGAGCTTTTTCTGCTCTTGCAGAGGAACTGGGTTTGGTTTGGTTTGGTTGCCAGTGCCCACATAGCTCGAAATGTCCATCTCCAGATATCTGACACCCTCTTCTGGCTTCCACAGGCACATATATACATACCAGAAAACAACTTATATGCATAAAATTAACAATGCCCTCAATATTTTAGAAAAAATTAAGAAAAGAAACAATAAAGATCATAAATGAAACAAAAAATAGAGGCTTTATAAAAGAAAGGATCAATGAAATAAAATGTTGGCTTTTTAAACAAGATTAACATGTCGTTAGCCAAACCAACCAAAAGAAAGAAAGAGACCAGTCTGCACAGGTGGGCGCGTGGGCTGTGGAGGGTGAATGAGTGGACTTCAGAAGCAACACAGCTTCTGGGACAGACTCCATTTCTGGCTCCAGACATCCCGGCACCTTCCCTGCCAGAGGAGAGGTGTCAGCCTGGGAGGGCTCTGACTGCCAGAGCAGATGAGGGAACCATCTTGTGTCCCAGGTCCCTCAGAGACCAGTCTGTGTGGGTGAGCCAACTGACTGCAAAAGTAACACAGCTTCTGGGACAGGCCCTGTTCTGGGCTTCAGACATCCGGGCACCTTCCCTGCCTGAGGAGAGGTGGCCATCTGGGAGGGCTCTGACTGCCGGAGCAGGTGAGGGAGCCATCTTGTGTCCCGGTTCCATCGGAGACCAGTCTATGCAGGTGAGCATGCAGACTGCAGAGGAAACACATCTTCTGGGACAGGCCCTGTTTCGGGCCTTCATCTTCAGCCAGGAGGCAGGTCTGAATGCCAGACCTCTGTGCACCTTCCCTGCAAGAGGAGAGAGCTTGCCTGCAAAGAGTACTGTGACCACTGAGACTCAAGAGAGATCTGGACACCCAGGACTACTGACAGAGGCTAAAAGAATCACAGGAGGAACAAGCTCCCTCCAGAGACAACAATAACAACTAACTATCTTACTAACAGAAACCAAGACTGCTCACCATCATCAGAAACCAGCACTCCCACCTCTGCCAGTCCTAAATATCCCAACACACCCAAAAACCAAGATTCGGATTTAAAATCATATCTCATGATGTTGGTAGAGGACTTTAAGAAGAGCATTAATAACTCACTTAAAGAAATTTAGGAGAACACTGCTAAATAGGTAGAAGTCCTTAAAGAGGAAACACAAAAATCCCTTAAAGAATTACAGGAAAATACAACCAAGCAGGCAATGGAATTGAATAAAACCATCCAAGACCTAAAAAAGAAGTAGAAAAAATAAAGAAAACCCAAAGTAAGAGAACTCTGGTGATAGAAACCCTAGGAAAGAAATCAGGAACAATAGATGTGAGCATCAGCCACAGAATACAAGAGATGGAGGAGAGAATCTCAGGTGCAGAAGATTCCATAGAGAACATGGGCACAACAATCAAAGAAAATGCAAAATGCAAAAAGATCCTAACTCAAAACATCCAGGAAATCCAGGACACAATGAAAAGACCAAACCTACTGATAATAGGAGTAGATGAGAATGAAGATGTTCAACTTTAAGGGCCAGCAAGTATCATCAACAAAATTATAGAAGAAAACTTCCCATACCTAAAGAAAGAGATGCCAATAAACATACAAGAAGCCTACAGAACTTCTGGTCCAAATAGACTGGACCAGAGAAGAAATCTCTTCTGACACATAATAATCAGAACAACGAATGCACTAAATAAAGATAGAATTTTAAAAGCAGTAAGGGAAAAAGGTCAAGTAACATATAAAGGCAGGCCTATTAGAATTACACCAGACTTCTCTCACCAGAGACTATGAAAGCCAAAAGATCCTGGACAGGTGTTATACAGACCCTAAGAGAATAGAAATGCCAGCCCAGACTACTATACCCAGCAAAATTCTCAATTACCATAGATGGATAAACCAAAGTATTCCATGATAAAACCAAATTCACACAGTATCTTTCCACGAATCCAGCCCTTCAAAGGATAATAACGGGAAAACACCAACACAAGGATGGAAACTACACCCTAGAAAAAGCAAGAAAGTAATCCTTCAACAAACCTAAAAGAAGACAGCCAGAAGAACAGAATCCCAATTTTAACAACAAAAACAACAGGAAGCAACAATTACTTTTCTTTAATTTATCTTAACATCAATGGACTCAATTCCCCAATAAAAAGACATAGACTAATAGGCTGGCTACACAAACAGGACCCAACATTTTGCTGCTTACATGAAACCAAACTCAGGGAAAAAGACAGACACTACCTCAGAGTGAAATGCTGGAAAACAATTTTCCAAGCAAATGGTCCAAAGAAACAAGCTGGAGTAGCCATTCTAATGTTGAATAAAATTGACTTCCAACCCAAAGTTATAAAAAAAAAAAAAAAAAAGACAAGAAGGGGCACTTCATACTCATCAAAGATGAAATCTACCAAGATGCACTCTCAATTCTGAATATCTATAGTCCAAATGCAGGGGCAGCCACATTCATTAAAGAAACTTTAGTAAAGCTTAAAGCACACATTGCATCTCACACAATAATAGTGAGAGACTTCAACAACCTACTCTCACCAATGGCTAGTTCCTGGAATCAGAAACTAAACAGAGACACATGAACACTAACAGAAGTTATGAAACAAACGGATTTAATAGATATCTACAGAACATTTTATCCTAAAACAAAAATATACCTTCTTCTCAGCGCCTCATGGTACCTCCTCCAAAATTGACCATATAATCAGTCACAAATGCATCCTATCAGATCACAATGGACTAAGGCTGATCTTCAATAACAGCATAAATAATAGAAAGCCAACATTCACGTGGAAACTGAACAACACTCTACTCAAGAATACCTTGGTCAAGGGAGAAATAAAGAAAGAAATTAAAGACTTTTTAGAGTTTAATGAAAATGAAGCCACAACATACCCAAACTTATAGGACACAATGAAGGCAGTCCTAAGAGGAAAACTCATGGCCCTGAGTGCCTCCAAAAAGAAACTGGAGAGAGCACACACTAGCAGCCTGACAGCACACCTAGAAGCTCTAGAACTAAAGGAAGCAAATTCACCCAAGGGGAGTAGACGGCAGGAAATAATCAAACTCAGGGGTGAAATCAACCAAGTGGAAAGAAAAAGAACTATTCGAAGAGTTAACCAAACCAGGAGCTGGTTCTTTGAAAAAATCAACAAGATAGATAACCCTTAGCCAGACTAACTAGAGGGCACAGGGATAGTATCCTAATTAACAAAATCAGAAATGAAAAAGGAGACATAACAACAGAATCTGAGGAAATCCAAAATATCATCAGATCCTACTACAAAAGGCTATACTGGACAAAACTGGAAAACCTGGATGAAATGGACAACCTCCTAGACATATACCAGGTACCAAAGTTAAATCAGGATCAGATTAACAATCAAAACAGTCCCATTTTCCCTAAAGAAATAGAAGCAGTCATCAATAGTCTCCCAACCAAAAAAAGCCCAGGACCAGATGGGTTTAGTGCAGAGTTCTATCAGACCTTCAAAGAAGACCTAATTCCAACTCTCCTCAAACTATTCCGCAAAATAGAAACAGAAGGTACTCTACCCAATACATTCTATGAAGCCACAATTACTCTGATACCTAAACCACACAAAGATCCAACAAAGAAAGAGCACTTCAGACCAATTTCCCTCATGAATATCAATGACAAAAAACTCAATAAAATCCTCGCAAATCGTATCCAAGAACACATCAAAATGACCAACACGACCAAATAGGCTTCATCCCAGGGATGCAGGGATAGTTTAATATACAGAAATCTACCAACATAATCCACTATATTAACAAACTCAAAAACAAAACCTACATGATCATCTCCTTAGATGCTGAGAAAGCATTTGACAAAATCCAACACCCATTTATGATAAAAGTCATGGAAAGATCAGGAATTCAAGGCCCATACCTAAACATAATAAAAGCAATCTACAGCAAACCAATAGCCGACATCAAACTAAATGGAGAGAAGCTGGAGCAATCCCACTAAAATCAGGGACTAGACAAGGCTTCCCACTTTCTCCCTACCTATTCAATATAGTACTTGAAGTCCTAGCCAGAGCAATTTGACAACAAAAGGAGATCAAGGGGATACAAATTGGAAAGGAAGAAGTCAAAATATCACTATTTGCAGATGATATGATAGTATATATAAGTGACCCTAAAAATTCCACCAGAGAACTCTTAAGCCTGATAAACAGCTTCAGTGCAATAGCTGGATATAAAATTAATTCAAACAAATCAATGGCCTTTCTCTACACAAAGGATAAATGGGCCGAGAAAGAAATTAGGGAAACAACACCCTTCACAATACTCACAAATAAAATAAAATACCTTGGTGTGACTCTAACTAAGGAAGTGAAAGATCTGTATGATAAGAACTTCAAATCTCTGAAGAAAGAAATTGAAGAAGATCTCACAAGATGGAAAGATCTCCCATGCTCATGGATTGGCAGGATTAATATAGTCAAAATGGATATACTGCCAAAAGCAATCTATAGATTCAATGCAATCCCCATCAAAATTCCTACTCAATTCTTCAACAAATTAGAAAGGGCAATTTGCAAATTCATCTGGAATAACAAAAAACCTAGGATAGAAAACACTATTCTCAACAATAAAAGACCAACGTATTTTATATTATTGGTGACTATTGTGAAGGGTGTTTTTCCCCTCATTTCTTTCTCAACCTGTTTATCCTTTGTGTAGAGAAGGGCCATTAATTTGTTTGAGTTAATTTTATATCCAAAATTTTATATCCTCTGCTGGAATCACCATGCCTTACCTCATGCTGTATTACAGAGCAGTTGTAATAAAAACTGTATGGTACTGGTACAGCAACAGACAGGTAGATCAATGGAATAGAATTGAAGACCCAGAAATGAATCTACACGCCTATGGTCACTTGATCTTTGACAAGGGAGCCAAAACCATCCAGTGGAAAAAAGACAGCATTTTCAATAAATGGTGCTGGCACAACTGGCGATTATCATGGAGAAGAATGGGAATTGATACATTCTTATCTCCTTGTGCAAAGCTCAAGTCTAAGTGGATCAAAGACCTCCACATAAAACCAGAGGCACTGAAATTTATAGAGGAGAAAGTGGGGAAAACCCTTGAAGATATGGGCACAGGGCAAAAATTCTTAAACAGAACAGCAATGGCTTGTGCTGTAAGATCAAGAATTGACAAATGGGACCTCATAAAATTGCAAAGCTTCTGTAATGCTAAAGACACTGTCAATAAGACAAAATGGCCAACAACAGATTGGGAAATGATTTTTACCAATCCTAAATCTGATAGGGGACTAATATCCAATATATACAAAGAACTCAAGAGGCTGGACTCCAGAAATTCAAATAACCCCATTAAAAAATAGGGTGCAGTACCACACAAAGAATTCTCAGCTGAGGACTATCGAAGGACTGAGAAGCACCTGAAAAAATGTTCAACATCCTTTATCATCAGGGAAATGCAAATCAAAACAACCCTGAGATTCCACCTCACACCAGTCAGAATGGCTAAGATCAAAAATTCCGGTGACAGCAAATGCTGGTGAGGATGTGGAGAAAGAGGAACACTCCTCCATTGCTGGTGGGATTGCAAGCTTATACAACCACTCTGAAAGTCAGTCTGGCAGTTCCTCAGAAAATTGGACATAGTACTATCGGAAGATCCAGAAATACCTCTCCTGGGCGTATACCCTGAAGATGTTCCAACTGGTAATAAGAACACCTGTTTCACTATGTTCATAGCAGCCTTATTTATAATAGCCAGAAGCTGGAAAGAACCCAGATGTCCCTCAACAGAGGAATGGATACAGAAAATGTGGCACATTTACACAATGGAGTATTACTCAGCTATTAAAAACAATGAATTTATGAAATTCTTGGGCAAATGGATGTATCTGGAGGATAACATCCTGAGTGAGGTAACCCAATCACAAAAGAAGTCATTAAATCTGCACTCACTTATAAGTGGATATTAGCCCAGAAATTTAGAATACCCAAGATACAATTTGCAAGACACAGAAAATCAAGAAGGTAGACCAACATGTGGATACTTCATTCCTCCTTTGAATACAGAACAAAATACCTATGAAAGGAGTTACAGAGACAGAATTTGGAGCTAAGACGAAAGGATGGACCATCCAGAGACTACCCCACCCTCCCAGGGATCCATCCCATAATCAGCCACCAAACCCAGACACTATTGCATATGCCAGCAAGATTTCGCTGAAAGGACCCTAATATAGCTGTCTCATGTGATGCTATGCCAGTACCTGGAAAATACAGAAGTGGACGCTCACAGTCATCTATTGGATGGAACACAGGGCCCCCAATGGAGGAGCTAGAGAAAATACTCAAGGAGCTGAAGGGGTCCGCAACCCTATAGGTGGAACAACAATATGAACTAACCAGTACCCCAGTACATAACCATATGTAGCAGAAGATGGCCTAGTCCGCCATCATTGGGAAGACAGGCCCCTTGGTCTTGCAAACTTTATATGCTCCAGAACAGGGGAATGTCAGGGCCAAGAAATGGGAGTGGGTGAGTAGGGGAGCAGGGTGGGGGGACGGTAAAGGGAATTTTCAGGATAGCATTTGAAATGTAAATAAAGAAAATATCTAATAAAAATTGAAAAAGAAAGAACCCAAACATTAGACATGAAATAAAAGAGATATTACCACAGACCACACTGAAATATATTAGAAAGTATTTTTGAAAACATTATTGAAATAAGTTAGAAAATCTAGAATAAATGAATATATTTCTAGAGATGTATGACCTACCACAACTGAGTTAAGAAGATTTTTTAAAAAAAAATCTCTAAATAGATCAATTTTAATCAATGAGATTGAAGAACCAATAAAAATGGCTTCTCAAAATAAAACCAGAGGGACTCAATGCTGGGTTCTGCCAGATCTTTAAAGAATTAATATAAATACCTCTCAAACTATGGCACAAGGTAGAACAGGAAAGAATGTTTTCAGTTCATTCTACAAAGCCAGTGTGGGCCGGATTCAGGTAAGGATGAAATAACAAACCATAGACCAATTTTCTTGTTAAAAAAAAGGTAAAATATGCAATAAAATATTGAAAACTGAGTTCAACAACACATTTAAAAAGATCACACACTATGATCAAGTTGGATCTGAGAATGCAAGGATGTCTCAACTTATGCTAATCAATAATAGTAACACAGCATATGATAGAATAAAGACCGAAATCACATAATACCTCAGTCAATGCAGAAAAAAAAATCCTTAACAAGTTCAACAAGCCTTTGTGGTAAAATACCTAAAGAAAGTGGAGATAGAGAACTGTAAACAGCATAATAAATGATACATACAACAGATGTATAGCTAACATAGTATTGAATGTGAGAAGGTGGATAGTATTACCTCTAAGATCATATATAAGCAAGGCTGTTGAGTATTACCACTGTTATTGAATGCAGTGCTTGAAATCACACCCAGAGCAATAAGGAAAGTAGAAGCACTCCAAGTGATCCAGACAAGAAGTCCAATTATCCCTATTTGCATGTCATGATCCTTTATTGAAAGAATCTCAAAGAGTTCAATAGAAGATATTTGAATCTAATAAACAATTTCAGCAAAGTTGGAGAACACAAAGTAAACATACAAAAAATCACTAATTTTCTATACACCAAGACTTACTCTGATAGAAAGAAAACAAAAGGAAAGGAAAGGAAGGGAGGAAGGGAAGGAGAAAAAGAAAGAAAGAAAGACAGAAAGAAGGAAAGGAAGGGAGGGAGGGAGGGAGGGAGGGAGGGAGGGAGGGAGGAGCCAAGTGTGGTGGCATGTGCTAACAGTCTCAACATGGAGATTGACAGGTGAAGGCAGGAAAGAAGATCAAGAATTCAGCCATACCTCATGTTTAGACGTTCAAGGCCACCCTATGCTACATGAGACCCTGTTTTTTTTTTAAGAGAGAGAGAGAGAGAGAGAGAGAGAGAGAGAGAGAGAGAGAGATACTAGGAAAGTAATCCATTTGAAGTAGTTTACCTTCCCTTAAATACTTATAAATAAACCTGAAGAAAGGTCTGAAAGACTTGTATGATGAAAGTGATAAAATGTTAAGGAAATCAATTGAATGACATTTTTCATAGGGAAATAAAGAATAAAGAGTCCTGAGCCTCTTCTCAAAGGACAAAGACCCTGCTTAGCTAAAGGAAGAAGTGCTGTAGTTATAAGACTTGGAAATTTATAAGATTTCTAAGGCCCCTCCAGAAGGTTATATAAACAGACAACAGTGGCAAAGGAAGAGCAGACTCTCAGGTAGCACTGTGCAGGAGTTGGGCAGGGAACTCCAGGGACAGCTTTCAAGAATCTTCATCCATATTAGGCTTTTCCAGGTGGTGACTAGCTGCCCTTGGGTCGCCCGTGTGCCGATAGTCTTGTAACTTTGCTAAAGTCTTTGCTTTGTATGTTTTCATGAACTGCCTGCATCTTCCACGTATCCCTGTATCTCAACTCTGAGGGCAGTAGCTGCAGTGCAGTGTAAGATCAGTATGGGAACCCTGGGTTTTGGTGTTTTGAGGAATTGTTATGCAATTTCAAGGTGGGTGCACTAATTTGCTTTCCTACCAACAACACTATGTAAAGATTCCCTTTCTCCCCAACCCTCATTATTATCATAGTTTTTAATTTCTGGATGGTCACCACTCTGACTGGGATGAGATAGACTCTCAAAGTACTCTTGATTTGCATTTCTGTGATGACTAAGGCTTCTACACATTTTCTCATATTCTTATTGACTATTGTATATCTTCATTTGGAAAGAAATTGTTCAGTTCATTACCCATTCATTGGTTGGTTCAAATTCTATTCAAGCTAGAGTTGAATAGAATCAATCTCTCCCTCCCCCCTCTCCCTTTTCCCTCCCCCTCTTCCCTTTCCCTCCTTCTCTCCTTCCTCCTCCCTCCCCCTCTCTGCCCCACTCTCTCCACATCTTCATCTTGTCCTCATTGGTGCCAAGTTACAGAATCAGCCTAATTGTTCTCTAATGGGTAGATGGATAAGGAAAACATATCTTATGTTTACCTTCTACTCCACTGTTCTCTCTGTCACACACACACACACACACACACACACACACGGACATTATCCAGTTATTAAAGAAAAGGAAATCATGTTGTTTTTCAGGAAAATGGATAGAATCATAAAACCGAAAATCATCATGCTAACAGAAATAAGCTGGAATCAGAACCACGAGTTGTACATTTCATGATGTGTATCATTAGGGAAGAGAGAAGAGAGGGGCAGGGAGAGACAGAAAGAGGGAGAGGGAGAGGGAGAGGACAGAGAGGGACCAGGAAGTGGGGGACATAAATGTGGTTAGTGGGACGATCATGCACATGTATGTGTGAAAATGCAATGAACCACTGTCTTGTACTGTTAATATACACTAAAAAAATGAAGTTCAAATAAGAACTTTAAGTTCTCTTCTCTGTAGCCACTCACCTAGTAAACAGTTGGCTTAGAATCTGTTCGGTAGTTTCCTGCCCACGATGGTACCTAAACTGCCTTACATGCTACCAACTTAGATGAATTTTTTTTTAACTTAGATGAATTTTAATATTTATTTCAGGGGCCAGCAAAAAAATTTAAAAAAATTTAAAGAGCAACAAAACCCTGTTCAGCCATTGCTTTACAGTGGTGCAGGGGGTGGTGGCTCCGGGCTTTTTTGATAACTCTTCATTTCTCAGCTTTTTCAGAAGGGAGAAAATATTCTTAATATTAGGGCTCGTGCTCATTCTTACAGTTCCTAGTTCAAACGTTTAAACTGTTGTAAAACCACAACAGTGACTGTGGCGCAAAGTCTCCTGAAACCTTTTCCTGAGTGAACAAACACTCCAGCTACCATTAGTGTGTGAAGCAAAGGGAAGGACTGAGTTGGGTACTGGCCAGCCTAGCCGTGTGAAAGACTGAGGGGATTCTCCCTGCCAGCACAGTCACTTGTCAAAGACAATGGCTGTCGGCACAGCGCCGCCGGGGTGTCAGGGTTGGGAGAACTGCCAGCGAAAGCAATCCTTTTTGTAATGTGTGCAGTCCTGGGCTAGGACATCAGCTGAAGTTCACTGTGGCTGACCCTCTGAAAAGGGCTTTTCACCAACAACACACCCACACAGACAACTCAGCAAGTTGGAGAATGAAGTTCTAGGGAGAGGCAAGGTGGTGTAATGGTAAAAGAATTGAAATAGGAACGAGCAATCCCTAATTTTAATTCCAATGTCATGACTCTGATACTTCCTTTAACTTCCATTTTCCTTATTCACATACCTGCCCTGACATCCAGCCACCCAGCCCACAAGGTTGCCTTGAAAGCCAGCTTCTACTCAAGACCTTGGATCAGATGATGTGGGCATTCCAGGATGCTCATTTATATATATTAGGGATGATAATAGTATACATACCTCGAACTTGTTATGAGAATGAAAACAGTTTCTACATAGAAGAAATGAAAATATTTCATATTCTTCTTGCTTACTTCATGAATGTATCCTGAGAATCATATAAGGTGAATATTATGAACTCAAAGTAGAATATGAATATATGAAAAATAAATATTCTGACCAAAAGGAAACAAGCTATTGTTGAATATTACTTAGGGAAGGGGGGCTGTGTGTGTGTGTGTGTGTGTGTGTGTGTGTGTGTGTGTGTTAGAGACAAGGGGGAGGGACAGACAAAGAGACAGACAGAATCTAGGAACTAAAGAAATCTTTGGTCATTTTTTCCATTTGTCTGTTTTAGCGAAACCAAATGTCCCAAAGCTAAAAATAGCAGAGGAAACAACCGTCTTTGGAGTTTTTTGAGAGAACTGAAAGATAACAACCAAGCCTGTTGTGTCAAGCTGAGCTCCCGACTGATTTCCAGCTAGCTGTCTTAGGTGTTTGGACTCTGAGATCCCTCACGGTTCTGGAGGTGGGAAGAGCTGGGACTGAGTTATGCTGCCCCTTAAAGGAAAGGTGAGCTACAAGTCTCTGGTGTCAGAAGCAAAAAGTTTGAACTTGGGCTTTGTTTGTTTTCTGGGATAGAAGAGCCCAGAGAGAGACAATCCAGCATGGGCCACTTCTGTGATGTCCTCTGGGGACCGAGTCACACCCCGCCCGTATGTCAACATATCTTGACACTGCCCAGATGAAAGCTGGGGGTCTGTGAGAGATCGGAAGGGAATGGATGTGAGGTCAGCCATGAGTTCCTTCCATCCAAAACATCCATGGAAATAAAGACCAGAACTAATGCGCAAAATGTCCTCAAGAAAAATCACTTTATTATTCTTTTGAGTATTTCAGTAGTTTCTTTGATTTTTAAGAGTCTTGTGAAGCCAGGTGTGGTGGTGCATGTATTAATCTCAGCCTTTGGGAGGTAGAGGCAGGAGGATGTCTGTGAGCTCCTTGCCAGTCTGTTCTACATAGCAAGTTCCAGAACAGGCAGGGTTCCATAGAGAGACTCTGTCTTAAAAAACAAAAGACAAGCAAACAAACAAACAAAAAGAGGAGCTTGTGGTTGGAGTCACTTCTCTGTAATTTGCCCAAGAGAAAAAAAAGGTATCTATTCTTGCCAGTTAAATATCTTATATGTCCTTTATCAAAGAATAATGCATTAAATGGATTTTTGGGAATAGGAGGTAGAATAGGAACTTGCTCTGTCTATACCATGAGTTGACCTAGAACTGTAGTACCTTCAATAACAGTGCATCCTCCCTCAGAGGGAATATATACTATTTAAATAGACTTTATGAGCTGGGGTGTGGCATAGTGGTAAGGTAAGCATGGGGTAGATCCTGAGTTCAATTCCAAGCACTGAAAAATAAAAATATTACCATTATTGTAGTATATAATAGTATCTGATTTAATAAAATGTGATATATTGGGTGAGTTTTCATCTAATATATTAAGTATTTCTATCCTTTTATTCTCTAAAATGTAACATGACATTAGTGTATAGTGTAACAGTAAATGAGTATATCTGAATCCCCTTAGTCTAACTCAAAGCCAGTTGTAGCAATCTAGACCTCTTGGTTTCACATGGGAAAAGCTGACAGCTGCTCAGAGTGCAGTCTGGCTTTAGAAGGCATTTTGACGTGAACAATAGAGTAAAACTATTAAAACACTCCTGGTTTTTTCCTCAAAAAACAAAAATGTCCTTCCACTGTGGCCACACAACATGCCTTATGTGGCCATATGCACTGAGTGAACTCTCTTTGGTACTTTAAGTAGATCTTATCCATGGATGCTTGTCAGCCTTTCTATGCATTTGGAATGCTGTATCTTCTGATCCTAAGTCACTGAGTAGCCATCCCCATGGGACATGGCTTAGCAGTGGCGTAGTGAAAGGCCATCTAAATGGGACCTGGATGTTTGAGACACATGTCCTCTGGTTACACAAGCCTGAGGAGGCAGTCAAATAAACATAATCTCCGAAGTTTTAATCCCTTTAAAACTACATCAGGATGCAATGCTAGCTTGGTGGCAGAGCACTTGCCTTGCACATGAAAGGCTCTGCATGTGACCTCCAGATTTAAAGAAGGAGGAGGAGGAGGAGGAGGAGGAGGAGGGGAAGAGCCTATATCTAAATTACACAAACTTATGTTCAATTCAAAATGAACCCTCCCAGACAAAAATATAATTCTTGGGTAAAATAAGACTTAGAGAAATTTCAAATATATAATATAACTGTAAACAAATCACTTGTGATGGGTAATTTTTGTTTGTTTTTGATTGGTTGGTGGTTGGTTTTGGTTTTGTTCATCTTGAAACAGTCATCTGGAAGGAGGGTGTCTCAAATGAGAAAATGCTTGTATCACACTCACCTGTAGGGAAGTCTGTGGGGGCCTTTCTTTGATTAATCATTGGTGTGAGAGGCTCCAGGACATCCAAGCACGGCCTCCCTAGCAAGTTGTCCTGACTTGTATGAGAAATTGACTGAGGAGCCACGTAGAGCAAGCCAGTAAACAGGGTTTCTCCACGCTCCCCGCTTCAATTCATGCCTCCAGATTCCTTCCCCTGCTCCCTGTGGGCCTGGGTGGCAGAGGCTTTCCATGGAGATCTCTGGCCTGGTCAGATGTGAGAGTTTCAGTAAAGGGAAGTGAGTGCGGGCAGGGAGCTGAAGTGGCTTCCCTTGCTTCCACCTCCATCTCTGAAGTGCCTTCCATGTTACTTGGCTACTGCCTGCAGCTCTGCACTAAGTCAGGTCAGGCTGGGCCAACAAGAGGCCGCCTAGCCAGTGAGGAGTGCAGCAGAGCTTCAGGCAGTGCTTTGGACAGCAGACCTCTTCCCAAGTGTTACAGCTCTTAGGACAGAAGCTCTTGGGTGACAGAGTAGTTCCTGCACACCTTTAATCCTTCCGGATAGGAATTTTTTTTCCAAGACAGGGTTTCTCTGCTTAGTCCTGGCTGTCCTGGAACTCACTTTGTAGACCAGGCTGGCCTCGAACTCAGAAATCCACCCGAGTGCTGGGATTAAAGGCGTGCGCCACCACGCCTGGCCTGGATAGGATTCTTATATACAGTTTTGGGGTGGGTAAAGGTCTGACAACAGATACTTCTTGGTTTGGTCTGAGAGCTTTGGGGAAAATTTATTTGTATGTGGGAGGGCTTGGTGCTGCTCCTGACTGATGGCCACATACCCCTTGGAGGGGGGGGGGGGCTGTGGGAGGCTGTAGCTACGACAGGATCCTGGGGCCCCAGAGGTGTAGCTGAACTCCTATGGTCCCATGAAGGCAAAAGTCACTACCCACCAGGTCTCCAGGGTTCAAGGCCTGTGCTCAACTGGGACAGGCTGTCTGTGCACAGTTCACTGCCCCATAACTCTCAAAGATGGACTATGCCTTGGAAAAGTAAGCTAAATAAACTGTCTTCCCCAAGTTTTGTTGTGTTGTTGTTGGTGGTGGTCTTTTGTTTTTGTTTTTGTTTTTGTCCATGATATTTATCACAGCAATAGAAAGCAAACTCAGAAATCACTTTGTGGTAAGAATATTAGTTTCAATAAACACACACACACACACACACACACACACAGAGAGAGAGAGAGAGAGAGAGAGAGAGAGAGAGAGGAACGTGCTTTCATTTTAATCCCAGGTGTGGGACATGGGGCTGCTTCAGCTTGTATGATTTTCCTTGAGCTCTGGTGGGGGCATGATTTTGACGCTTGAAGACAGCTTTATGTAATTGTGTGGCGTTTGGAATTCTGGAAAGTTTTCAAAGGATAAAAAAAAAAAAAAAGGCCCTGAGAGGTGGAGTTGTCGGTTGTTGGTTGGTTGGTTGGTTGGTTGTTATTGGTTGTTGTTGATCACAGTTTGCTAAGTAATCCTGTCCAAAAAGAAGAAACAAGAAGAAATCACATATCCTGACAACAAAGATCAAACTTGCTCCAAGAAACTCAAGACCCCTGTTAGCAGGAACAGTCCCACCTATTAATGATAACGCTCCCTTTTCCTTTCTATCCTTTTTTCCTCTCCTATCTGGCATTAGGGGGTTAAAAGGGTAGGAAAGGGATGGAGAAGGGTGGAAGAAAGAAGAATCCACAAAGTAGCTAAAGCCTTGTTACATCAAGTTGTTAATAATAGCAGTAATACAAGGTAGTCTTCCCTATGTTGCTATGCTCTTAAATAATAGCTTACTGTCCCCCCCCCCTCATCTGGTCAAAGGATTCCACTTCGTAGATTCTGAGAAGACTAGTAGAGCTGTACCTTACGGGGTCATCTGTTTGCTTCTCTCTGCTGACTCTCTTCACTCAGTGCTCTTCCATTCCAGCCAGGCTTTGTTCACCTAGACCCTTTTCCAGGTTTGGGGGGTTGCTCTTTAATTCTGAGCATTTAGCTGCTATCTCTCCCTGCAAAGGTTGACAAGAGCATTCTGGCAAGTGGAGCAGACGTAAATAGAAATGAGCTGAAAGTTTGTTCAGGACAATGCTATAGATCCATTGTCTCTCTACTCTACGGGCTTCTTAGGCAAGATGGAGTGGGGGGCTTAGAGCATGAGCTCTGGAGAACAATTGTTGAATTGATTTCTGTTCTGTCTTGGCCCTTTAACCTTGGGGTTAAATTATATTTTCCATAAAGTACTGGGAACAAATACACTAAGTGTTACCTATAAACGTTAACCAGAACTATGTTGAGAGATCTACAACAGTGTTCTCTCACATTTGAATGGCTGCCCTTCAAGGCAATGTTTGAACCTGTGCAAAATACAATAGACTATTCCTGGGATGATTGCAACAGGACAAAGGACCTTTCATGGTATTTCAACAGAAATAAATGGAGGCTTGGCTACCCGCTAGACCATGTGTATGTGGCCTGTGGCTGGTTCTGAGCCCCTCACGGCTTTTACTTTGTCCCTGCCCACAGACTTCAGCGGCCCCGTAGCTTTGATGCTTCCCTCCTCCCGTTTTGCAGTTCACTGTCATCAGCAGCCCAGTTTCCTGTCTTGTCATTGTCCAGCTGCTTGTCTGGCACCGCTAACTCCTTCCTCTTCCTCTCCAGAGGATGTCGACATTTCCAGTACAGATGGGCAACGCCACCAGCTCTTCTGGCTGTAGCTCTTCCTTCTTTAAACCTCCTTTGAAGCCTCATGAGTTTCCTGTAATGACTGCGTCTCTGTTTTGGCTATTTTAGTATTTATGTGGCTTTTGATTTTGATCTGGATTCACATCTTCTAGCCAAAACCCATCTCCAACAAGTAGTTTGGGGTTTTGCTGGAAGGTAATTTGAATTTGTTTACAAGATCACCAACTCCCAATTTAGATATCCTAAGACTTCTGAAGGGGAGTAGCCTTCCCAGAGTGCCTTGCCCTCATTATCACTAAGCTATGTTATTAGGCAGGGATGGGCTGTTTTGTTTGTGAGCTAATCCTGCTTCTTATAATTCTCAGTGCTTACTGCTGAATCAGGAGAAGGAGGGAAGTCACTTCAGCAGAATTGAAGAATTAAAGTCAAACACACACACACACACACACACACACACACACACACACACACTGGTGCAGGCATACCACATAGAGCACAGGACTATTTCATCATAATCATCTGACATCTTTTCTGCAGGAAGTCACAAATACAAAATAGATATGAACAAAAATAACTCAGTTGTCGTAACAGATGAGGAATGATCTCTGTCTTCTCCCTCCTTTCTCTCTCCCACTCCTCCCCCTCCTCTCTCTCCTTCTTTCCTTCCCCTGTTCCATTTCTTCCTACTTCTCTCTGTGTGTCTTTATCTCTCTGGTCTCTCCCCTTCTTGTCCTTCTTCTCTGTTATCATTGTTCATATGAATAATAGAAAAAGTTCTCCAAGATATTTCTCTGTCTACTCTTAATGATTAGGGACCCGAAAGTGTTTGTTCCTTGAACCTTCCTTCCTCTGAACAACGTTTGTGCTTCAGGTGCTCAGGAAAGAGATCAGACAGGTCCCTGGCACCCAGAACCTTCTATTTGGTTGGTGGTCATTTTTCTTACTGGGTGCTGGAAACTTTCTTTTAAGAAAAAAGCAAGTGCATTTCAAGATTCCATGAGGAGAACACGAGGCAGGAGAGGATGGCTTATCCTGTGCCCTATCTCGAGGTTTCCTAAGAGGCCAGATGCAGTACAGAGCTGCTTCCTTCCTGTTTCTGTTGCTCAGAACTCACAGCCAAACACTAAAACCCAGCAAATCAGTTGCCTTCCCACCATGCAGAGACTTTCCCTTGGCTGCTTGTTTTCATCAAATAAGAAGGTTCCTCTTACCTAACAGGGTTTCTGCCTGGCACCCTGTCAGACACGAGCCTAACTTCTAGCTCTTGCTGTGCTTTGGTTTCTCCTCATAAAGACTGTTATTGGCTCTGCAGCATCACTATTTAGGCTCCCTGGGATGCTTACTGGAGGTCCACCATTCAAAAATCACCATTAAAGGTGTGGCAACGAGGCTGTCAGTAAAGTGCTTTCAATGCAAGCGCAAAGACCTAAAAACGAAGAAGGAGCAGCATAAACCTGTAATCCCGGGGTGGGGCTGGGGAGGCTGAGACAGAAGGATCCCTGGGGCTTCCTAGATAGCCCTGCACTTAAAATAAGGTGAAGAGTAATTGGTGATTAAGAGATACCCAGTGCCGGGTGTGGTGGCGCTTGCCTTTAATCCCAGCACTCGGGAGGCAGAGGCAGGCAGATTTCTGAGTTCGAGGCCAGGCTGGTCTACAAAGTGAGTTCCAGGACAGCCAGGGCTGTACAGAGAAACTCTGTCTCAAAAAACCAAAAAAAAAAAAAAAAAAAAAAAGAGATACCCAGTATCAACCTCTGGACTCTACATACACACACACACACACACCACTCATGCCCACAGAGCTAACATGAAGCTTGTAATCCAACCTATACTTTGGTCTTTTCTACTCTTTACTTTTACAGAAGATTTATATTGAAACTTTTTAAAGCTCTGCTTCTGTGCCTCTTGACTTTTCCTAAAATGATTTCACCTAAAAGTAGCTGAGGTCAAGCAATAGCCCTTCTTGTAAACAACTGACAGGAGACATGATAGCCCTTAATGAGTACAATCTGGGCTGTCTCTGGCATTTTGTGTGGACAAATAATCAAAAGCTAATTTGAGTACAGAGGAAATGAATAAAGCTTCTTGCCACTGAAAACTCTGAGGAAATCAGGGTGAGGCAGAGCCCTGCTGTGCAGCTGGGCTGTCCTGTGTCAGGTCCCTCTTGCCCAGATGGTCCACTGTGTGATAGTTAGTATCTGGAGAGCAGGAGCTGAGAGACTGCCTGGGTTCTAGTCCCACCTACTCACCTGTATACTGCATGCTATTTCAAGAGCCAGAAGAGATGAGTAAGAGCATTTACCTCCTAGACTCATCGAGAGGCTTAAATGAGACTCCCTATAAAGCATGCTGTTTATCTGGCTTGTAGTAGGGCCTGTGAAGTATTGTGGATACAAGAATAACACTGGAAGAACCAGGTAGAGTGTATGGAATGATTCTGTTGGTAGATGGAAGTCTACAATCAGAAATACAAAGCCTGTTTCCAAAAGTCATAAAGAATTGACAGGGGCAAAGCTGGGCATGGTGGCGCACACCTTTAATACCAGCACTCAGGAGGCAGAGGCAGGCCAATTTCTGAGTTCGAGGCCAGCCTGGTCTACAGAGTGAGTTCCAGGACAGTCAGGGCTACACAGAGAAATCCTGTCTCAAACAAACAAACAAACAAACAAAAACAAAAACATGAATTGACAGGGTGGGTTTCAGGGACTCTTAAAGAGAATACCTGGTTCAGTTAGTAAAGCACTTGCTGCGTAAGTATGAGACCCTGAGTTCAAATCCACAGAACCCACATTAAAAAGTCAGGAAAGGAAGTGTGCCTGTATTCCTAGTACTAGAGAGTCTGAGACAAGGACAAAGCAGCAAAGCTCCCAGCTCAATGAGTAGCCCAGTCTGAAGAAATAAAGTGGACAGTGATGGAGGAAGACACAAAATGTCTATTTGTGGTCTACACACACACACACACACACACACACAGAGCAGTGTTGTGAAATCAACAGGAGTAAGGATGCCCACTTTCTCTTGTTGAAGCAAATAGGACATCCCTTGGATTGGATCCAGTTAGACAAGAGTCTAGAAAGAGGCAGAGCCTAACCACCATGCTTAAGATGAACAGCAGGAAACTCCTTTGGTCTCTCTGTTGTGTTGTGGTTTATAGTATTTCTAAGAATGAGCTTCATGGTTCTCTCCTCTAATACGTGACTTCCATCTAACGTAAGGAAAAATACCACTGTTGTAATCCTCTACAAAGTTGAGCACATACATAATTAAACACGCAGACAGGTGACAGATGGCAGGAATAAAAAGTTCTATTCCAACACAGAATGAAGATAATGACTTCCCTCCATACACACTAAATAAACCATAAAATATACTGTTGTGGGATGATCTACTTATCTATCTGAAAACAGTTATCAGATAGTGTTAGGTTACCGAGAATCAAGAACTTAATCTTTAGAGTTGATTGTGCAGGTCTGTTATGAAGTTGGGAAGAATCCTGCTCACTTTATGCACTTTGGTAATGCACACTGATCTCTTCAACCACCATGATGAGCAACCAACTGGAATCTGTATATTCATGAAGTCATAGCTACCAAGAGCTGGAAGGACTCACAAAAGGTGATGAAAGTCAGTGCCCTCAGCTTCCCTTACGGTGCTAGTTAATGTCCCCTTAGGACATTAAATTTTTAAATTATTCTTAATAAATTTTTGTTATTAATTAGAATGTTAAATATGTGGTGTAAGCATACATCCATGCTTACCAAATTCCTTATCTGATCTAAAAAATGTACTCACAACCAATCAGTTTGTGATTGGATTTAAGACAGTCCTCCACCCCCACCCCCACCTCCCATGAGATGGAACTCATTCCTGGCACTAGTAACAGGGCCAAGAAGCTATGGCTAGGTAGATTATGGGCCCTAGGAGAGAACCTATTATTATTATTCTGTCAAGTAGACAGAGTATTCAAATGACTTCCCCTGACTTGCTGCTGTGCCTACACATTGGAGCACCTCTCAACTCCCACCAGAAGAGGTCAATGGGAAAAGAGTGAGACTGTGTGGAGTGCTCAGCTCTAAATAGGAGGTCTATAACATCCCCTCCCACCATGGCTCAGGGATGTAGACTAATGATGGAGTTGAAGGACTGAGAGCCAGAGGTGGAGGGTGACTCCAGGAAACACTGTTTTCCAGACATGACAGGGCAGGTGTACACATGAGCTCAGATGGGTTGTGACAGTGTGTACAAGACCCATGCAACCTCCAGCCAAATGCAATCCCAGCATGAAGGTGGGTAGGTAGTCAGCTGGGCAGGAACCCTGCCACTAGCTGAAGAGCTATGAGCTTCTAGGAGAGGGAAAGTGAACTCTCTTTAATCACAACACTCCAGGTAGGTGGACCAAATTCCGGGGCAGGCCTCTCTCCCAAGAGCCGTTGACTCAGTGTGGTTGAGGAATGGGTTCAAAATTAAATAGGTAAGAAGGTGTCTTAGTTAGGGTTTTACTGCTGTGAACAGATGCCATAACCAAGGCAACTCTTATAAGGACAATATCTAATTGGGGCTGGCTTACAGGTTCAGAGGTTCAGTCCATTATCATCAAGGCAGAAACATGGCCGCATCCAGGCATGGTGCAGAAGTAGCTGAGAGTTCTACACCTTCATCTGAAGGCCATTAGAAGACTGGTTTCCATACAGCTAGGGTGAGGGTCTTAAAGCCCATACCTACATTGCCACACCCATTCCAACAAGGCCACATCTTCTAATAGTGCCACTCCCTGGGCCAAGCACATACAAACCATGACAGGAGGTTAGAGTAGAGAGAGTGGATATAGAAGAAGCTGGGAGGGGTCGATACAACAAAAACACACCGTATAAAATTCTGAAAGAATTAAAAAATAATTTTTTTAAAAAATGAACATAATCATCTTAGCAATGTCAATTCTAGGAAGTATGAAACAGAAGTTGAGAGAACAGAGTGATTTATTTCAGGCAAATGATAGGTATTCAGCCTTCAATGGAAGACGATGTCAGTAGGGCATCTAAAGAAACAGATCTGGCCTTTGACCTGGTTGGTTCGTTGTGTTTCAAGATGAAAAATATTTTCTGAATTCTATCCAGTTCCTCTTGGGGTAGACAAGAGCTAAAAATGAAAGAAATGACAACGTGCTTTTGTTCGGCATGGGCTCCTGGGGAAATCCCTTAACATCCTCAGCTAGTTGCTATGGAGGCAGCCAGAGATGAGCTCAGCTAATGAATTTGGGCTGAAACTGTTGTGGAACGAAATGACAGTAGCAATTAGTAACCAACTGGACATTGGGGTTGTGTGCCAATTAAAAATAGAGGGCCACAATACAATTCGCCAATCTAAAGCCAGGAAGGTCCATAGGAAAAGTATGATTTTTTTTTTAACCCCTAGAATGTATTTCCAAATGTTGGCTGAAGGAGCTATGCACATTGTTTTCCTGTGTACCATCTCATTTGCAAAGATCCCAGGGAGAGCAATTTACCTGCACATTGTAGCCAGGGCACAAAGGATGGTAGCTATTTGGGGAGGTAGCTGAGTTTTTTAATACTTTTGAAACGTTGTATTCCAGCCTTGTGGGATTTTTAGAGTTGCCCGGTTGTCATTGTAGACATTCTTCTCCCAATCATCAGATCAAGTAGAGAGGGTTAAAGAACCAGGCACAATGGTTTTGTTTAAAAGAACAATGATTGTACCGTTGTCCGTTCTTGTCTGGACTCTGGACTGGAGGATGTTTTTCTTTTTTTTTTTTTCTTCCTGTTCAGAGCTTCCTGCTTAGTATTGGTCTGAGCATAGAGAGCCGTCACTCAAATTCTGTAACAACAAACTGCAAGCTAAGGCTTTTCTTTGCTTTGTTTAATTTTCCTGAAGTGCCCCCTTTTCCCGAAATGATTTATGGTTGACCCGGCATGTTTTTCATCTTACTCAACACTCCCCTGGGGACATAGTTAAAAACACAACTTAACTCTAGTTCTCCCGAGTAGGGAAGTGGTGGGCCGAGGCAGTGAAACCAAAGCAGGGATTTGAGCAACCGTGGGCTGTTGACTTTATGCTAGCCTTTTATAAAGGGAGCTTTCAAAACAGCGTGGCCATTCTGCAAACAGTGTGCATTTCGTGGAAGCCCAGCTGGCTTCACGCCTGCCTTTCTCCAGGCCACAATGATCCTAACCAGTAATGTCTTTGTGTCATGATGCAGAAAGTTGGCAAGTACACATGGGCGTAATGCTGAAGGGTGACTTCTAAGTGGGGGAGGGGATGGAGAAGGAATCAAAGCCCTGCTCCTCTCGCACACTGGCTCAGTGCAACAGAGTCCACTCACTACTGTTGCCTCTCCAAAAGTGAGTGTGGCATGTTATTTTCAGGCATAAATTGAAATTTCTTTTGTTGCTAAAGTATATATAAAATAGAAGCCTGTGTTACTTGACCTTTTTTTGCTGTGTTTTAAATACTTCCGGAGGCATTCTCCTGTAATTAGGAAAATGACCAAAGTCTCTGAAGATGGAACTGTGTAAATGATGAAAAGTTTTGATGTCAAACCCACCATTAAAATAGAGCACTAAAGTTCTATTCTAGTACAAGTTCTGAACACGGTGAATGCTGTTGATGGCTTATTTCACAAAGATTCTTCCTTGTTTCTTTTTCTCCTTTCCTCCCACCTAATCATAAGTCTGAGAAAGGCTGATTCCAGTTTCTATGAGTAGCCTAATTGGTCTACACAATGACTTTCTCCTGTCAGTAACAGACTCAAGAGTGGTCATGTGGTTCAATTATGGCCAATGAAGTGTGTGTGTGTGTGTGTGTGTGTGTGTGTGTGTGTGTGTATGTGAGTGCGTGTGTGTGTGTGTCTGTGTATTTTTGTGTGAATGTGTGTGTGTTGTGTGTCTTTGTGTGTGTGTCTATGTGTATACAACTATGTCAGTGTATGTGTGATTCTCTGTGCGTGTCTGTGTGTTTGTGTGTGAGTGTGTGTCTGTGTCTCTGTGTGTGTCTGTGTGTGTTTGTGTGTATGTGTCACATGGGTGCTAGGATCTGAACTCTTAGATCCTCATGATTGAGGAATAAGAATTCTTAGCCACTAAGATATCTGTCCAAGCCCACAGTAAGTTTTTAGAGAAGTAGGCATTTTAACTTTAGACAACTGGAGGCTCACACACACTTCTAAGAAGTACCATAGCCATTTTAGATCTCTGTGGAGTGAGAGATGTGTCTGGGGAACTCCACCATGACTTTTGAAAGATATGGATGCTTGAGGGTCAGCTTTCTGACTGCCCTTTCATGTTTAACCTTTGAGGCTGCTCAGTACCTGCACTGCAGCCAGTTAGTAAGGACGTTGCTTCCTTAAGAGCTAGAAATAGACTATCTGTAGGCACCACTTTTATACTCTTGGACTGTGGTCAAATGTGCTGGCTTTCTTATTGATAAGCAGTCATTATCAGCTATAAGCACTCTTACAGCCTGCAATGCACAAAGTCCACACATAAATTTCCTGGACTGTTTAAGGATCATATGACATATGAAATAGCTCCCATATAAACTGTTAGGTGAATTATAACATATAATTATTTTGAATTTTTTAAGACATAGAACTTTCTTTTTTCTAAGAAGTCACTTGCATATTTTAAGCCCAAGGTGAATTTAAAATATCCATGGATGGTAACAAGATGGTTTTCTTTCTACAGGTCTGATGCACATGTATACATGCAAACACATGCACACAGTCTGCAGAAGATTTTCTAGAGGTCCTCAAATAGTCTAAATTGACAATGGAATTTACACATGCTGGCTTTGTATGATACAGGCTGACCTTTAACCTAATTTCAATACAATGCTTGTTAGTGATTTTTCACAAGTCCTGTTTTCCCTTGCAGGATACACACATTGGAGATTAGATTTTCTTTTCCTTCTTTTTTTTTCTTTTGTTATTTCTTGAGATAGAGTCACACTGTGTGGCCTTGTTGTCTTGGAACTCACAGAGATCTTCCTGCATCTTCTTCCTGAATTCTGGGATTAAAGGTGTGTACCAATATGGCTCACTAAGGATTTTATATGGATTTAGTTATATTAGTAATGTGATACATCCTGAATTATCAAAAGCTGTGCTAAATGATAGACCATAACTTCAATTAAGGTTCCTAAGACCTTACAAATGCAGTTTTACATTTTCAGCAGTATGAATTTAGGCCAGCTACACAGCCTCCTATAACCTAACATTCGGCATCTATAAAATGAGGATAATATTCCCCTGATTAGGATATTATAACATTGACTTAATTTCTTCTCATTAAACTAAATTTCATGATTCATTAAATGAACTATGACCACTGAAAACACAACCCTAACCACAGGAAAAATCCTGATTTTGAGAACCCTGGGACAGGCACAAAGGCTCACACCTATAATTTTAACGTTTGTGAGACAAAGTAGAAGGATCTGGAATTTGAAGCCAGTCTGAGCTCATAGTTTAGGATGCGCAATAAGACCATGTCTTAAGAAACATTTTTTTTTTAAATGAAGACTCATCGGCAGGCTGAGGATGTGGTTCAGCGGATAAAGCACTGGCTAGGAGAGGGAAGACTCAGTTTTGGATGCTCAGCACATAGAATCCAGGCAGGGATCCTAAGGACAGGATACTGGATTGAACTTGCTGAAATTGGCAAGCATTAGGTTCAGTGAGAGATCTTGCCACAGTGAAGAGCAATCAAAGAAATTTCCCAATGTCACCATTAGGTCTCTACATGCATACACATGCACATGCGTACACACACATACACACATGTGCACACACATATTCACATACACACATGCACACACACATGCTCTTGCACACTCACACACATGTGGCAAAT
Source organism: Mus minutoides (assembly GCA_902729485.2). Classification (NCBI taxonomy): domain Eukaryota; kingdom Metazoa; phylum Chordata; class Mammalia; order Rodentia; family Muridae; genus Mus; species Mus minutoides. Next base: position 497,809 of record LR753352.1, on the reverse strand, counting down.
ATACATAAGCACACATATATACCTACACACACATACATACACACTTACATGCAAACAAAATTACAAAAAGAATCATAGACCTGTGACCAGTCTGTGACACACATGGGTTTCTCCAGCACTAGGCACAGTGATGATATCTGGAAATGGCCCACACAGTACTCACTGATAATTTTCACTATCTGCTGGTCACAGCTTCCTCACTATGAGTAATACATTCTCTTCCCACCGCTTCTCAACACTGCTTCCAGAACCCATGTGACCACCCAGAGACGTGGGTCATAGGCCAAAGGACATAAGATATGGAATAATACTGTGAGAGAAACGCATTTTTAACCCAGCCTGTCTATGGGGATGGGTGGGTAACACTCTTGTCTCTCTCCTATAGAGAAACTTCCTTTCAAATAAACACACTGAAACGTAAGGTGAGGAAACTTTACAAAATCATAAGGGGATGTCAGGAAACGTGGGATGTGGGGTTGTTTTCTCTTCCCGGAGTGTTTTCTTGATTAATCAAAGGTATTTATAACTTTTGCTGATTTCTGATTAGCCATTTGTGTTTATAACTCATGTTAAGGGAATGACAGTTTCACTATTCCTTTCCTCAAATCCAGTTTGTGAAATGATAAAACCGTTGTCAAGAAATTTAACCCTTTCCAGTTTGTTTCCCAGCAACATTAGAGTCTTGAAGTTGTAAAGGACGCTCATTGTCTTCCCTTCCTTCTTCCATAGAACCTATGAGGCTCTCAGCCAACCCATGCTTACTCAGAGGGGTGTAAACTAGCACACCTTACAGAAGCGACAAGGACAGTTGAGTTTTTCCCTCTTAAATTCTGGTTCTTGCTTCTTTTAACGGACTTTAAACACAGAGACAGACCAACAAGTGCTGAACTCAGAAAGCACACCCCCACTGTTTAAGAGCTGAGCATGTAACAGTCTCTTGTACTTTCCAATGCCTGGCTGCATCCTTGTGAAATGAGGGCCCTCAAGGCCTCCCTACCTGTACAGGCACACGAACACACTTCAGGCAGCTTTTCCTGCCTCCAGAAGATGAGAATCTACAGCCCCGGGTAGTTCCTGAGCAGCGCACTTCCTCTCCTAGGTTGAGGCAGTTTATCTGTGAACCAAGTTCCAGAATTCCCACCTGGCTACAAGCCAGAATAAACAGGAGCATTGTCCTGCAGTCCTCTGCTTGGCTGAACAGATAGATAACATGTCAGGTTTTGGGTGGGTTTCTTTACAACTGCCTTTGACTTAATTCATACCTTTTCCTTAAAGAATAAAGTGCAGTCCGTCTTTCACATGCTTATGATCTGAATCAGACAGATAAAAGATGGCCATGTCGCTCCATCCTGAGAGCTTTCTTTTGAGGGGCAGGAAGTAGTGTCCTATTAAAACAGCCCCCCTTTACTCCTTAGCCTAGGAAAATATCTGTGGCAGACCTGTGTTGTTTTCATCTACACAGCATCCCTTCCTTTGGAAAAACCACGACTTCCCTTTCTGCCAGTCACCATGTCCCACCTCCACACCATCCACCCTGGGCATATGTGTGGCTAAGCCCAAAATTCTTCATTACATTAAAACAGTGGTGTGGAGACAGACTTTCTTTCTCTGAGGACACTAAAGAAGGGCACATCTCAGCAAACAGCTGCCATTGTCACATGTGGAAGACAGACAGGAGACTCAGCAACAGGAGAAAGCATTAGAAAGGGGAGGCCTAAGGATGAAGAGGAGGAAGTGGGGAGTTGGAAGAAGGGGGGAGACAGGAAGGATGCGGAAAGGAAGGGGAGGAGAAAGAAGGGAGGGGGTAGAGGAAGGCAGGATGGAGGAAGAAAATGAGGGGAAGGAAGTAGAGTCAGGAGATAACAGAGTAAAGGAGGAAGAGAAGCAGGCCCAGCACGAGGAGAACAATCTCCACAGAACCATGACTGAAGACAGCTAAATCCTGAGCGTCCTCGTTACTTGTGTTAAAGGCCCAAATTACAACAATTCAGCTTAATGACCTCAGCTGACTTTATTTTCAATTCTAGAATTGGGCAACACTTGATTCCATAAACTAGACAAAGCGTTCCCAGGAGCTAAGCAGAAGAAGTCAGTGTTACGGACAAAGGAAAGCTAAAGAAAGCAGAAACAAAGGAACAGAAAATGAATTAATTCCAATACTTTCATTGTAAAGGACAAGCGGGGAGTCAGAACAATAGGGCCAGAGCTAATTAGTTAACACATTTGCTACTTCAGGTTACCCTCTTTGGTGAGAAGTAAAGCAGAGAGACCACTACTCTGTGGACTGCATTAGACCTATTTGAGAAAGTTAGCCGTTAGAGTTTCATCCTGATGTCTTGGAAGGCCAGATAGATAGCTTCATTTCAACTGGTTAGTAAGAATGTTCAGTGTGAGTGACTCCATTTTCATTTTTAATGGGAGCCATTAGCTCTGCCCCCCCCCCCACCAGAAGCTCAGCAGGAAACAAAAGCTTCCTCTAACTTGTGTAACACTTGAGTCATTCAGAGTCTTTACTTTTGAAATATGAAAGCCAGAGAAGCCTAACAGGCAAAGTAGTTGCTCATTTATTTCTTGGTTTAACAAATATCTGCTGCACACTCTCATGGTTTTAAACTGAAATGTCTCCGCAGTCTCTGCCTGGACCACTTGGTCTCCAGCTGGTAATGCTATTTGGGGAAGTGGTGGGAAGCTGAGGAAGTGGTACCCACCTGAAGGAAGTGGGTCATTGGGGTAAGTCCTCACTGGTATCTTGTCCCAGATCCCTCCATGTTTGTTTCTTTCCACTTCCTATATGTGTGAAGTAAACAGCCTTTATGCCCTTGCCACCATGATGAAAGCAAACTATGGCTGCTATGATCCAAAACAAATATTTTGTCCCTTAAGTTCCTTGCTCAGGTATTTTGGTCATTACTTCAGAAATCTAACTGAGGAAGCCGGTACAAGAGAAGTGGGCCCCTTGCTGAGAAGACACAATTGTGTGTTGTTTTTAGGGCATTGTAACTGGTTTGTGAAAGAGATTGGAAAGGTCTAGAAAAAAGTGAGTCAGGGAAAACCTAAGACATTATAACTAGAACTTAACAGACAGTGTTCGTGGGAGCGTGGGAAGACCAGGGAGCTGAGAGAAATGTGGACAGTAAAATCTGCATTCAAGAGGCTTCAGGGCGAAATGGAGACCTGGAGAAAGTAGACTAGTGGTCATTCCTGTTATATCTTGTCCAATAATTTATCCATAATTCATCCATGTTCTAAGACTTTGCCTGGAGATGAATATGTAAGTAACTGACTAACTAATTTGAAAGGAGATTTCAAGATAGGAGGGCATCCGGGCTGTGTACGGATATCGTCAGCTGCTTTCAGATAAACTGACGGTAAGAATGGGAAATGAAATGCAGCCCAGAAAGATCTGAGACACAGGCAACCTTTGGAATGAGCCGTTGAGTATTGTGGTTGGAACTTGATTGTGCTGCCACAGGTTCGTGTGTTTAGTGCTTGGTCCCCAATTCATGGTGCAGCAGTACAGCCAAGGGTTTGACTGGGTTCCTTTTCCATTCCAGTTAAAGAATTAAAAGGCAGAAAAAAAAATGTGCTAGAGAGGTAGTGGTAGGGAGATTGTCAATCCCACTGGTGAGAGTAAGACCACTACCACAATTTTTGAACCAAATTTTATTGTGTACTAGCCAGGACCATGGATCCTGGCCAGGAGGGTCATACCTGTATTTCCAGGGTATGGTGCCCAGTTACATTAGCCAGGAACTTATAAAGGCAAAACATGCAAGGCTATAAGTTTCCTGTCTTTGTCCAATCAGGGACAACCATATATCCTGACATAATTCCTGTCTATGTGTGATCAAGCGCACATCCAGTGCAGCAGGGGCAACCATCTTGTTACAGAAGCACATGCCTCTGGGAGGACTTGAAAGTAGAGGCAGGCAGATCTCTGTGAGTTCGAGGCCATCCTGGTCTACAAAGCAAATTCTAAGATTATTACACAGAGAAACGTAGTCTGGAAAACAAAACAAAACAAAACAAAACATTACATCCGAAACCTATTTATCCTTTAAAATAAGGCAAACCTGTCTGTGAGTGTGCTCTTTTTCATCAGGAGACTGAAGAGGTCCTGAAAAGCAAGGCCTGATTCTCATACATGACACACATTGACCGGGCAGCTGCAGCCTTGGCGGAGGAGATGGTTGCTTGCCACTGATAATCTGACAAAGCTAGAGTTAGCTGTCAACACCATCAGAGATCTGAGAAGGATAAATTATAGCAGGAAGTACAAACCAAACGGCCTCTGCATCTATTAAAATGACAGACTTACCAGCTACCTGCATGATAACCCTAAGTCCACTCCTGTGATCTCCATGGCCTCACTGGGAGGTGGGGGTGGGGCAGAAGTTGTGGGTCTTCAGCTGCTGCACAGGACAGAATGCAGAAAGACTGAGAGATTTTCCTGTGGATGAGAAACTTGGGAAAAACTGGCCTACTTTGACTTAGGTTGAATAGACCCTCAGCCCTATAACATCCACAGAATGTGCAAGGTCCTGGCAGTAGGTGGAGTATGGGGCAGTTTTTCCCAATGGTCATTGTCACCACTGTCCAGGTGTGTGCCCCGTGTGGGTTCTTTGAAAACATTAGGGTTGCCTCAAGGAGCTGCCATTCCTGTCTATCACAGGAAGGTTTTTCCTTTAAGCCTTTCATATGTCATATTCAGCAGAACTCTGAAAAGTTTTGAGGGTCATCTATTAAGTATACCTGATTTTAAATAAGCTTTAGTTGCTTTTAGTTATTTGTTTTAGGCTTAACCTTGAAAACATACAGAAGATGCTAAGTAAAGCTTATTCCTGCAATTAATTACATTAATCCTTAGCATGACTATAAGTACAGTTCTTCAAGGCATTAAAGAATTTGATCATTGGAAACAGATGCAGAGACCCACAGCCTAACACCAGGCAGAGCTCAGGGAGTCTGGGGAGGATTGGGAAGGAATCGAAGGAAGGATTGAGGGAGCCAGAGGGGTCAAGGACACCACAAAAAGACCTACAGTCAACTAACCTGGGCCCATGGGGGGCTCACAGAGACTGAACCACTAACCAAAGAGCATGCAGGGGCTAGACCTAGGCCCCCCACACATGTAGCGGATGTCTTTATGTGGGTCCCCTCAAAACTGGGGGCTGTCTCTGATTCAGATTCTGTTGCCTGCCTTTGGATCCCTTTCCCTTAGCTGAGCTGCTTTGTTCAGCCTCAGTGGGAGAGGATATGCTTAGTCCTGATGAGACTTGTGTCAGTGTGAGTTGGTATGGGGAGAAGGGGAGGAGGAATGGGAGAAGGGGGTAGGAGATTAGGAGTAGAAGGAGGGAGCGGGCCTGCGATCGGGGTATAAGGTGAATAAATAAGTAAACTAATGAAAAAAGAATTTGACCATTGAAGGTGACTGATCATTAAGCTGCGTGTTTTAAATCGTCTTTACCAGTTTATAAGTTATTAACTTTTATAAAATTAGAATTTGCACTTTTATCCTTATTAGGTTTAGCTTCAAAATAATAATAATAATAATAATAATAATAATAATAATAATAATAAACAAATTTCAAATTGAGGCTTTTTTAGCACCAAAATAAAACTTTAAGTCATAAATATAGTCTAAAGGGAGACTGGAAATGTTTCTTTCTTGGTCCTTACATAGAGCACCATTAGAGAATATCACACTTTCCTATATGACTCAACTTATCAAAATAGCTAAAGCTATTAAAAAGTTTTTTTTTAAAGGCAATGCACTCTTAAGACCTACCTTCTCCCAGTCCATCTCTGTCAGCCTGTATAGATCTTTGGTAAGGAGGAACACTCTAAGCTTTTATCGAGGGGCCTAGGAGAGTGTCTTGCTACGTCACACGATAGGAACATCCCAATTTCTGGTGCTTAGTGTTTGGTGCACATAGCTGAGGGCCCTCACTCTTTAGCCTTTTATTTATATATATATTTAAGATTACATTTTAATAAACACATCATAATCTAAAACATTTTATAAACATAAGATATACCATAGGCTTACAAATTTAAATATGTTTAAAGTTGTTTTGTTTTTTTTCTAAGTATCACTGTGGCTGGAGAGATTACTCAGTGGTTAAGAACACTGCCTGCTCTTCCAGAGGTCCTGAGTTCAGTTCCCAGCAATCACATGGTTGCTCACAATCATCTGAAATGGGATCACCTGCCCTCTTCTGGTATGTCTGAAGACAGTGACAGTGTAGTGTACTCACATATATGAAATAAATAAATAAATAAATAAATCCAGTTTTATTTATTTAAGTTTTTTGCAAAACTCCAAAATTTCCTTTTACAGAAAAGTTTAAAATTTCTCAACTGTGCTCTTCAGCAATATTAAAACATAAATTAAGTACCTTTTAAAATTATTATTATTATTCAAGAGTGAAAAGGGCACAGCCACATCTTGACTAGGCAAGACAAAATTCCAACAGCGAGGACAACTCAGTGTTCAACATCTGGGATGCCCTGGGGACCCTATGGGATCCTCCCTCCAAGGGGCTGGGTCACCTCTGCCTCCACCTTCATGTGGCCTCCGAGGCTCCAGCCAGTTCCATTGCATTGTTGCTGTTCTTTCTGGTGGCTATCACATGGCACGGGCATCTCCAAAGCTCACTTTAGGAACTCTAGCCCTCCTATACAGTGCCAAGCCTCAGCTGTATTCTGTGACCCCTTCATGCCTTTAAAACCTTCACCACATGGGTGCCTCTGACATTACAAAGTTCAGCTGCCAGCACAATGTATGTTCTTACATATGAACACACGGAGGTGCGCCTTAAATACATTATTAAACAACTACTGGGTTTTTTAATCATATATTTTATAAACCTTGTTTGGGGCAAGAATTATTACACAAAAATCCATCCAGATCCAAAATATCTTGGAAACACTGTTGCCTCCTTAGTTGATTTATGCCACATGGTCGCCTCTAATCAAGATGGCTATGAAGTCATATCCTCTGTATGCCTTCACATACTATAGCACTCAGATGAGTGGGCCCTTCACCTCACCTGCACAGCACAGTACAGCTGGCTCTGGATGTAGGGATGGAAGGTGAGCTGGCCCTGAGGCTGTGAGGCAGGCTGCCTCTTGTCTGTTATGTGGTGGAGGTGGTGTCTTAGGTAGGGTTTTACTGCTGTGAACAGACACCATGACCAAGGCAACTCTCATAAGGGCAACATTTAATTGGGGCTGGCTTACAGGTTCAGAGATTCAGTCCATTATCATCAAGGTGGGAGCATGGCAACATCCAGGCAGGAGGAGCTGAGAGTTCTACATCTTCATCTGAAGGCTGCTAGCAGAATACTGACTTCCAGGCAGCTAGGATGAGGGTCTTAAAGCCCACATCCACAGTGACTCACCTACTCCAACAGGGCCACACCTCTCAATAGTGCCACTCCCTGGGCCAAGCATATTCAAACTGTGACAGTAGGTAAGGGAAAGATGCCCTCCTCCCTCTCTCATTCCTTGCCATCCATGGCAGGTGGGAGAGCTGGCCCTAAGAGTAGGAGAATGGGCCATGGCCCTCATAATACTTGGGAGAGAGGGCCTTGTACCTCACCTAGGCAGCAGGGTAGAGCTGGCTCTGGTTGTGGGGTTTGCCAGTGAGCTGGGCCCAAGGGCATGAGAGCCAGAGAGCTGGCAGGTTGACCAGCTCAGACACCTCCCTGACCCAGAGTCATAGATTTGAATTGACCCACCCCAGTGTCTGCCCCATCTATGAATTGCTTCAGTACATGAAGGGAACAGTCCTATAGATTCAAAAGTACAGGATCTCCATGACATAGGGCAACAACAGGATGTCTACAAGGAGTCCCAGTGAGGATCCAGTATTGGTAATGTAGTAGGAAGCCAGAGGCCTAGTATCAGACCAACAAGTCATCGCAATGAGTGTGGACAAAGAAGTATGCTGTGGACACACTGTGACACACTGCAGCTTCCACAAGAATTTTTTTCCCCTGTAGGGGGAAGGTTGCAAGGGTGGAGAGAGAGTATTAGGGGAGGGGGAGATGAATGGTATTGGGGTGCATGATATGAAGTTCACAAAGAACCAATAAAAAGTTTGAAACATTAACTTAAAACTTATAAGACTCAATAGTGGGTAGTTAAAAATCTATATGTGAATAATCTTAAAGGAACCGTGTGGTATAATACCATCTTGGGATGTAAACAACATGTGGCTTGCTGCCATCTTAGCTGATGACCCCCATAGGATGGAGTCAAACACATGACTGGGAGGATCAGTGGCCAAGAATGCATAGCCTTTAAAAACAAACAAACAAAACCTTTGTTCAGCTTTAACTGTTTTGATAAATTGAGTCATACAAGAAAGTGTGATATTCTGTGATGTGCTCTATAAGGACCAGAAAAGTAAAGTTTCCAGTCTCTTTGTGGATGATATTTATGACTTAAAGTTTTATTTTGGTGCTAAAAGAGCCTCCATTCAAAAACTATTTGTTTTTGTTTTGGAGGCTAAACCTAACAAGGATAAAAGTGCACCTTCTAATTTTACAAAAGCTACACTTTTACTGTTTTACGGTTCTCCCACGCTTGTGGCTCTGGGGCCAGCTCCCCCACCTGCCATGGATGGCAAGGGACAAAGGAAGGGCCTCCTCTACCACACAACAGACAGGAGGAATGACTAGCTCTCCTGCCTCACAGCCTCAGGGATGACTCACCTTCCACCCCCACATCCAGGGCTAGCTGTACTGTGCTGTGCAGGTGAGGTGAAGGGCCCACTCTCCTGACTGTTGTAGTAGGTGAAGGTAGCGTTCCCATGCTGATGACTTCCAAGGGTGGGGTGGGGCATGGGGCAGCTCTCCTGCCTGCTGTAGGTGGCAAGGGGGAGAGTGGGGCAGGGGCACCATTCCCTTGCCCACATCATCACAGAAGACAAGTGGTAGGGCCAGATTGCCCACACTCATTCTCTCAGGAGCCAGTTCACTCGCACCCCCACCACCAGGGTCAGCTTGTATCCAGGTAAAGTGCAGGGTCACTAGTAAGGGGCAGGGACAGCTCCCTTGCTCTCATGACCCCATGGCCAGGTCTCCCACCTACCACCAGTGGAGAGTGGGAAGGGGGGAGGTTAACATTTTTGTTACAAATTTTTAACCAATAAACTTACAAATAGTGAAGTACAGAAAGTTCATATAATAAACTTACAAAAGTTTTAGACAATTAAATGAAACCAGTAGTCTACATTCTTGGCTCTTTTGCTTTGGTCTCTTTTCTCTGTCACAAAATCAGGTGGCTCAGCTGACACAGGACAGAGAGGAAACTTTAAATATGAATGCTTGTGTTTAGAGAAGGTAGAGACAAAACCCAAATGTGAGAGCCAGATTTTCAATAGAGTAGAACAGCATAAAACAATTTTAATATTATCCATACCCAAAAAGACATTTGAATCCCTGCTGCTGAGACCAGAAAGCTCAGAGATCAGAAATTCTGAGTCGTAGTCATCAAAGCAGCCATGGCAAATGGTGGTGGTAAGGGCTGCTAGCTGATGCTGGCAATAAACATAGAACATAGAATGTTCATACAGCCAGAAGAGACTGGTCAACAACAAAACATGTGGTGGCCACCTTCATTCATACACTTAGCTGAGCCTGACTGACTTCCATCTCGGCTTCCAGTATCCAAACAACCAGAACAAGGCAGGGTGGTGAGACATCGCGCTTTTTGCCCTGGATGAGAAAGTTTGGATCCCTTCGTTCCAGATCTAGATCCCAACAGAACCAGATGTCACTGAAAATTACTTTGACTTACTAGGGCAGGCCTCCACAGGCCTGCTGGTTTTCTCAGCAGCTCACTTCTGAGAGTCCGTGAAATCAAAAGCGTACTTCAGAGCGTTGGAACTCTCAGGGTGCTGGCCTCCTGAGAGGGCCCTTCAACCCTGGGGTTCTGGAGTGAAGCTCCAGGTTTAGAATTGGGGTAACTGGTCTGATCTCAATGGGGGCCTTCCAGAAAACATTACTCCTACTAGGTGAGAATCAGACCACACTTTCCGAGCCAAGTTTTTGAAGTAAGTTTTATTAAGTACTGGCCGGGACCCTTGATAATAGCCAGGTTTGTACCTGGATTCCCAGAATACGGTGCCAAATTACATTAGGGGCTTGTATAGGCAAAAACCCTAAGCCTATGCACTTCGTACCTTTGTCCAGTCAGGGGCAAGTATACATCCTGACGTATGTCCTGCCTACATACCTCCTGCCTATGTGTGTTCAAGCACACATCCTGTGCAGTTGGAACAACCAAACTTGTTTACAGAAGCGAAAACCCCTGGTTTGTTTTCTTGCACAAGCAGCCTCCAGTGTTTTAGGAGTTATCTATCCTTGGGCAGGTGGGGCTTACAGGTTAGAGGTATTTTCATTTTATAGATCTCTTAATCACAGCAATTAAAACTTAAAGCATGACTTTAGCCATCACAAAATCTTGAACACAGCAAACAAGCGCAGATAGAATCAGCAGTTCATAATGGTTTGTTTGGGGAGTGAAGAAAAACACACACGCAATAGGGACACGGGAAAAAAAAAAGACCATCTGCTAAGCCAAGGGGAGCATGGGAACCCGGAAGCCATCTGCTAAGCCAAGGGGAGCATGGGAACTCGGAAGCCATCTGCTAAGCCAAGGGGAAGCATGGGAAGCTAGAATCCAGCCTCTTCTCTAGGGTTTTTTCAGTCTCTGAAGGGTTTTCCCCTAACTTTAAGGTTAGGCAACTTGAAGAAAGACAGGATGACTGATGGACTCACAATCGTGTAAGGATTGATTGTACGCGCATCCTGAGTCAGCCGATCAGCAGGGGTCTGACTGGCTGGAGAAAAATCCCTCATGACCTCTGTTTTGCTGGGATTTTGTCCCAGCTCAGGAAGGTGATGAAGAATCCAGGCATCTTGGAAGTTCACCATCTTTATTACCTTAGTCATGAGCCCTCTTCTTATCTGTCTGCCTACCAGGGAGTCTGTCCATCACTACTTAAGGATATTCTAGCAACTTGAGACGGTGGGTCCTCAGTCAATGAGGTGGGTCACCGAGGTGTGACATTACAAGTTATATTGGTCATCACTTGCTTCCTTGCTCTCTGTTTCCTGTCTCCTACAACGCGAATACTTCTTCCAGTCTGTATTCCTGCTGTCCTGATGTTCTTCTGCCTAAGTGTATGAGTCCACAAGCCGCCGTAGACTTGACCTTCTGAAACCATGAGCACAAACCAATCCTTTCTCCTTCACGATGTTTTACCAGGTTTCTTAATCACAGCTATTCTATATTTCAGAGGCAACATAAGAAACCAGAGTGTGACTTCAAATGAGGCTGTGTTCATAAGGACACACAGGGAAGGGAAGCCTCTCTCCTGAGGGAATGGAGGGAGTCGGCAGGGAAAAGCTCACTGGGACACTTTACAGAGGCTTGGAGTCGGCAGGGGAAAGCTCACTGGGACACTTTACAGAGGCTTGGAGTCGGCAGGGGAAAGCTCACTGGGACACTTTATAGAGGCTTGCGAGTGAGGAGGTTGTTCAGTTGTGGGGGCCGTGTGCTGCTCTGTGGTCTCTCATTCCTGTAATCGTTTGCTTCAGGCAAAACAGACTATCTGGGAGGCAGGCTTTCTCTTCAAATGGTTCTCTCTGAGCTGGGCAAGGTTGAGCAAAGCCAGCAGTGATCTCACATAAAGCCTGTTTTTACAGGCCTCTATCAATCTGTGCAAACGTGACTAATACATAGGCCTACTATGCACCAGGCACTGAGGGCAAAGAAGGAGAGGGACTTTGTTTTTGCCTGGGATTAAAAAAAAAGTTTGAGATATTCTAAATTTAAAGGTCAAAGGCAAAATGAGCAAAAGATGTGAGATGTGAACTAGTTAATAACCGTTGGGAAAAACAACTGCAAGACTGTCCATGTTGCAACGTTGACTTAAATCCCCGTACAGGGCATTGAGTTGGCACAGTGAGCAAGGGCACTTGCTGCCAAGCTTGATGACCTAAGTTTGATATCTAAGACCCAACATGAAAGAAAGGGAGAACCAACTCTTAAAAATTGTCCTTTGGTCTCTACATATGCACTGGGACACTTGTACGCACAGAAGATAATAAATAAATAAATGTCACAAAAATTATCCCCCATCCCAGAAGAACATCAGCAGCACCCTATCCTGTTGTCTTGTAAGTTTCAGGATGGTCCACCCTAACTAATCCAGAACTCTGGACTGTTACTTATGGATTTTGCCTCCTGTTCTAAAGCTTTCTGTACTCTACCTTATCCTCCCTCCACATCTACAGGCAATGTGGTTACAGGGACAAGAGGTCCAGGAAGAGGTGTCTGGAACTTGCATGTTAATTTCTCTTGGCATCTGAGGGAAAGGTTTAGTTGGAGGTCATGGGCCAATCTTCTACCATAAAATGTGAGAAGTCTGGACATGTGCATTTCTAACCTTTCTCACAACTTAAATTAGGATGTAGTGACTTCATTCACTCGAGAAGTATTGGAAGATGCAACGAACTATTTCAGCAAGCCTGATACTGAGCCAGCAGTAACTGCAGACCATGCAGAGCTGATCATTGCAATAGGGGCATCTTTAATGCTGTGGTTAACTGTGGTACGTTTTACTGTGGTTCTGGATCCAGATCTCCTTTTGTCCCTACCCACTGTCCACTCTTAAGTCTGATCTCAAAGGAGTTTTTACTTGACATTTAAAAATATTCTCAGATGGGGCAAGGCAGGGGCTGGTATTTTCATTGAGAAGATAAGACTCAGAAAGATTAAGTGACCTGTTTAAAGTCAAAGGCTAGAAAATGGGCCAGGCAGTGGACACAGAGACAGGCAGAGTTCTGTGAGTTTCAGGCCAGCCTGGTTTACAGAGCCAGTTCTAGGACAGCCAGGGCTACAAAGAGAAACCCTGTCTCAATCCCACCCCCCAAAAGATAATAAATAGTGAGTGGCAAATACAGATGCGGTCTCCATTTTTTATACTGCCTTCAAATATCATACTTGGTTATTGATCATTCCTGGTCCTTGGGGCCAAATGAAAGTGTAGGTTAGAAGCCATATCTTAGTCCTGGAAGCAGTTTCCAGGGCATAAACCTTATTAATTAGTTATTTGAGATCTATAGAGTACGTACCTAACATGTTAAATGCTCTAGGTTTTATTCCCAGAAGGAAGGAAGGAAGGAAGGAAGGAAGGAAGGAAGGAAGGAAGGAAGGAAGGAAGGACAGATGTGGGGAAGGAAGGGAGGGAAGAAGGAAGGAAGAACAAAAGGACAAAAGAAAGAAATAAAGAAACAACAAAACAAAAACAAAGAAGCCTTTAGAATGATAAATAATGGGGTAAAATGTAAAATGTAGGTGCTAGTTAAAGACATTGTATCTTTATAGGAGGTTAAGTATCTAGATTCCCATAGAGACACAGCCATCCTTCTCTCTCAGGCTTATTTTAGTAGACATTGTATGAAACAAATATCAGCCAGTCCCTAGGTTGTTGTTCCAATTTGCTGTATGTCCTCATTTAATTTAGTAAACAACATATTTAACCTCAGATATCTGATCTATAAGTGCATACATAATAACATTTTCTATTTATGTCCTTAAGGCCCAGAAGTCCAGAACACCTTAATAAGTGTGTAATGAACTGTGTTTGACTAAAACTGGAGATATGCAGCTGTTAACTAATGGCAGTGAAGATGCATGAAGCCTCTATTAAATGCCAGATGTCTTCTCTGATCTGCATGGTGTTCTGAGACGACTATTATGTCGTGTGGTGAGAACTGTGTACAGTGATTTTACAGTGAGGAAACAAACATATGATTTGATGAAAGGATAACTATTTTAAATTATAGTTATTAAAATTCTATAAATCCGAACCGTTCCTGTTTTATAGCTCCAGCAGTGACTCTGTTCTGAGTAGCAGGTACCCAGAAGAGTTATTTTCAGGGGTTTGTAAATATAACAGATTACATTTGCCCATCAAGCAAACCTGTCTATTCAATTATTTATTTTGATATTCAATCGGGCATGTGTTAGGCATTTAGATAAAGATAAATACCATAGTAGTATATAAATAAGGATTTATAATGTGATATGCTATGTAATAATAGAAGTATATTCAGGGCTTGACATAGAAACCAAAAAATAAGCTCTGCCTCTAGGGGATGACTCTTATACTGGATATTGTTGTTGTTGTTATTGTTGTTGTTGCTATATTATTATTATTATACTATTATTCCATTCTGGGGATGAAACCCAGAGCTTTTGCATGCTATGAAAAGTGTCTACCACTGAACTATACCTCCAGCTTCTATATATCTTATCTTTAATAATTTTTTTTACATTAATGTATTAATCGGTAGAGCATGTGAGTGCTACGGCACATGGATGGAGGTTGGAGACCAGCTTGTGAGAGTTGGTGATCTTCTTCCATCACAGGGAAGCCAAGGGTCAAATTCAAGTCATTGGGCTTAGGAACAAGTGTCTTTACCCACTGAGCCATCTCATTGGCCTGCGTATACTGGATCTTGAAGGATGAATCAGAATAATAAGGGAAATGTATGAGGAAAGGGAGCAGAGGACAGTGTTTTAGATGAAGGAAACTGTATGTGCAAAGATGCGGTAGGCATACAGTAATTGAATAAATGCAAAAAGCATAAGGATTTTTGTGTCTATAGAATCTTACACTACAAATAACAAGTTGGCTTGCACCAGTGGATGCAAAGAAGACAGCATAAAGTTTCAGACAAGATAATAGTAAGGCAATATTTATAACTTGGGAAAATGACAGTGAGGTGGTGTGGAGAATAATCTGAAGAGGAGAGAGAGACAAATGCCAATGGTCCTGGTGAGATATAATGATAATACATGTCAATAAGAATTAAGAGATTAAAAAGAATCTAGGGGATGACTTCAAAGAAATCGCTAATGAAACGAATGTGAAGGACAGGATGAAGCCCCAGTCAGCAGAATGGTACTCAAGCAAGCAATAAACGGGAAGTAGGAAAAGAACAGGTGTGATGCAGATTAAAAAATACACCTACGACTAGTGAGGGGGCTCAGCGGGTAGAGCGCTTGCTGCATGAGTCTGATGGCCCAAGTGTGATCCCTGGAATCCAGGTAAAGGAGAAATGAGGGAACCAGTTCCACAGTTCCACAAAGTTGTCCTCTAACCTCCATCCATGCGCTGTAGAGGGCGTGCATGCACACTCCCTCATCTCTCTCTCTTTCTCTTTCTTCCTCTCTCTCTCTCTCTCTCTCTCTCTCTCTCTCTCTCTCTCTCTCACACACACACACACACACACACACACACACACACACTTAGAAGCACTAATGATAACAACAATAATAATTTTAAAAATAAGCCCACTTCAGCAAGCATGTGCTACAGTGGTTGTGAATTAGGTAGGGGAGCTATAGGATGTGGGGTACAGATGAGTCAGGACTGACTATATGAATCTATGTCATTGATTATCTCATTGCTAATGACAACCATAGAATGAGTAATCCCAATAGGAAAAGAACATGTTGGAGAAATGTCCTATGTATTGTCTGAAACTTCATCTTTGTCAATAATAATTATTGAAGAGTGTGTTCTCATTGTTACTGGGAATATGTATCAGGATGTGGTAGAGCAGGAAGCAAAGGTGTGGTCTCTAATGCCAGCTCCAGGAAGCCTTTGGAGGTGTTAGAGAAGTCATTTAGCAGTGTCCTTCCTGGGTCTCTCTACCTGCAAAATGAAAATATTGGATTTGGTGAATTTCTCCTCTGTAATTTTGTAACCAAGCCTTTAAAGCTCATGATCTTCACATCTCCCCTGTGGGCTGCCAGGAAAACCTGAAATAACTGGAAAATGGGCATCAAGAGAGACTTGGGCTGGAAAAAGCCACAGACCTTGTAATTTCCCCCATGAATAATGGAAATCTAACTTTCAAAAATACTCCTGCTGCAATTTGGGGGCAATTTTGAAGACTGTTCTGAAAATGTGAAGCTTTTTTTTAATAAAGAAAAACGATACTTGATCTTGAGTCAAAAAAACCTCTTGGATATACATTGGGGGTTACTATGTAAGATTTTCCTATTTAAAAGCTGCCCACTTACTGCTTCATGCAATAAGCAC
Organism: Mus minutoides; assembly: GCA_902729485.2. Classification (NCBI taxonomy): domain Eukaryota; kingdom Metazoa; phylum Chordata; class Mammalia; order Rodentia; family Muridae; genus Mus; species Mus minutoides. The sequence continues at coordinate 481,677 of LR753352.1, read as the reverse complement.
TATATAGCAGTCTGAATATATTTGTCCTTTCTGGCCAGCTACAACCACCTACAAGTAATACAGGGATAGGAAGCTTTCACTGTAATTGTATTACATTAAATTGTATGGTCTTAGAATAGCCAGCAGTCTAGATGACTATGCAGAAAGATCTTGCTGATACATAGACCCCTAGATGCTGAGCTAGGTGTACAGAGAGCTGTTTCCTCTGGATTTCCTCAAACTATGAGGTCAAATGGGCTCTGAGAACCAAAGAAACAGAGACCATAGTTCAACTGGCAAGCAAAGCATCCGTGGACAATACATACTACATATGAATACATACTACATATGAATACATACTACGTATGATAAAGTCCAGGAGGAAAATAGTTATGTGCGTTGTTTTAAGGTTTTGATTAAGACACAGTCTAGCAATGTCCTTACACTTAGCCTCTATATTAAGATTATTCTCTGAATGAGCATCAGGAATGATGTAACTCCTGTGGGGGATGGGAAACAAAGACAGGAGAATCCCCTGAAACTCATGGGCAGTTAGGTTGGCTTATGCATAAGAGGGAAAAGAACAGAGAGAGCTTGTCAGAGAAAAAAATGGAAGGCTAGGTCTGAGGCCCAGGGTTGGCTTCTGACACCACACGAGCATTGTGGCACCTATGCTACTGCTCATGAACACATATATACATGCACACACACACATACACATACCATGCACAAACACATGCACACATACACACACACACACACATGCACACATACACACACATACACACAAACACACACCCATACACATACAAACATGAACACATACACACATATACAAAAACATACACTGGCACACACACACCTACATGAACACGTATATACACATAAACACACACACACAAATGCACACACACACAAAGAGAGAGAATGGAAGAGAAAATAAAAGATACAAAATTATATAATATTAAATTAAACACAAGAAATGTGTAAGGCTTACATGAAGAAAACTTTAAAATACTATTGTGAGACATAAAGACCAGCTAAGTGAATGGATTGTTTCTTCTAAGAGATCCAGTACATGATAATTCAAATAGGGGACAAGGTAGTAAGGAGACTACCATGCTCTTTAACAAACTGGAAAGAAAAACAAGAATCTATGTGTATTTATTGGCGTGTCAAAAACTCAGAAAAAAATCCCTAAAAACCCTACCTGCAGAGGACACTGAGCAGACAGAAGCTGAAAATAGCAAATGGCAATGTTTATACGCAGAATGTTCACGCATTAGATCCACCAACTAACACTCCTTAATTATGCTTCGAGACCACAATGCATCCACTGACTGTACGATCATTTTTCTAATTAGATTCTGGCAGGTGGTTTGCTGCTGTCGCCAGTCTTTTGCTAGTACGGTCAGTTCTGTAGTCAGTCGTGTGGTGGTAACTGCTGAGTGCACTGAGAGATTCCTAGAAAGTTAGTAAAACATGTTTCTGGGTGTGTCTGAGGGAGTGTTTCCAAAGTACATTGGCAGGCGACAAGCAAGTTGAGTGAGAAAACCTTGCCATTACTGTGGTTGGCACCTGCCAATAGGTTGCCCCGTGAGACAGTAGCAGAAGACCCTTTTACAGGGATTCTTGACTCTTTTTAAAATGTCTTTATTACATCTATTAATTTAGTGTGTCTGGAGGGGGGGGGGTTGGCTTGCACAATACATAGTATGTGTATGAAGGTAAGAGGGCAACTTGCAGAAATCTGACCCTGGGCATCAAACTCCAGTGGTCAGACTCTGTATCTAGGGATTTTACCCTCTGAGCTATCTCTCCAGCCCTGCTTGGCTTCTTTTGAGCTCTTCAAGTTTGCTTTGTTTGTCTTGAAGCCTTTTTGGTCTGGCATTTTGTTTTGTTGATGTTATTGTTTGCTGCTATTGATTTTTGGAGACACACTTCACCTTCAGCTTTTGAGCATAGTTCTGTGTGGATAACAAGCACCCCCAAAAAGCTTTGAAGCCTTCCATTTATTTTACTGGGCCTCCCTGCTTCTTAGACTGAGAAATTGCCAGTCTCCTGAGTTCTCCAGCCTAAAGACAGCTACTGTGGAACTAATCAAACTCTGATAACTTATCATGTAAACTAATAATTCACAAATATACACACAGGCATACACACACACACACACACACACACACACACACTCCTGGAGAACTCCAACTAAAACATTAGCTGTACCCCCTTTTTAAGTTGAATTTTTATAACCAGTGAACATGTCAACCACAAGGAATTCCAGAAATAAAAAGCAAACTCTTTGAAATCAAAGCTCTGACTCCATAAGCATTACTAGTCATGATCAGAATTTAAAAATAGAAACCGTAAAAAATCTCTGAAATAGCTAGGTCCAGAATTCTGGCTGTCAAGATAGCTCAACCGGTAGAGGTGCTCACTGTACAGGCCTGACAACCTGAATGCAGTCCCCTGAAACCATGAAAGGATGGAAGGAGAGAGCTGACCCTATGACCCCATGACCCCATGAGTTTTCCTCTCACCACCACTTATGTGCCATGGCATGCATGCTCACAGCATGAGAGAGAGAAAGAGAGAGAGAGAGAGAGAGAGAGAGAGTTTTAGAACAGAGAGTTGTACATCCTCACTCTCCTCCCCTTCTCCCTTTCCCTCATTCACACTTGTGCTTCTTTTGCTAATGCACAAGGAAGCATCCCTGTGTCACATAGGCACTGGGAAACTTGCCCAACAAATACAGAGCCATGCCAAATGATATCATCCATCCAAGTTAGCACAGGACTCATAGCTGGCCTGTTTAACCAATGATCAAGGTTCCCACAGGGTCTCTCACCACAGGACCTTGCTAGGCTGGTAGGTAACAGCAATGTGACCTGCTAAGATGACCATTCCTGTTGGTTTTCCTGTAGCTTCAGCGGCCTGGATTTAAAGCTTATAGCACAGTTATTCCCTTGTCTCAGGTGGTTTATAGATAATCAGAAAGCTGGAACTTTCTGAAAGGTGCTCAGTTCATTTACAAAAACCTCAAATCATAGATGAGGTTCTAATCTCCCACCCAGTTCTCTGTAGTAAGGTGGATGATCAGAGACTTTCACTTTCCACCATTCGGTGAGATATCAGGAGACAGATAAATTTTAATGAAGCCATTTTCCTTAAGAAAAAGAAAAGAAAACAAACAAGCAAAAACAAAAGAAAAAAAAGCCAGAAAGTTCATTTCAAGCACTCACCAAGTCTCTTCTCAGTGGACAAAATAACTCAGCCAGTGGTAAGTACAAAGCTCAGATCATGAGGCACATTTGGCTAAAGTCCAACATGTCTTAGAGTCCTAGATCCTCTAGTACAGGTGGCTGGATATGGGCTCCTTCCAAAGTCCTCTTAATTGGACAATGCCTATATATCTTAAATATCATCTGTGAGCCTTTCTATGTTAAATGGAATCGGTTCCCCTACAACCGTAATGCTGCCTGAGAGGCAAGCTATATTTGTAATATCCACTCCATGTTCTATGTATTCTTTTGGGCTGGTGTTAAACTGGTAAGGTGGGTTGTCTGTTTTCTCTCCTCTCCCCTTGGCTGTTGTCCCTTGTTTACTACTGCAAAGACTGTGTGCCCCCTACCAGCTGGCTGTCTTCTCTTCCCAAAGTGATCATGCAGCGACTGCCTACAGGATGACAGCAGCAAACCCCAGAGCGGACAAGCCAGCTGCTGCCGGCTGAAGATCATTAGAGGAAACCCGTCAGTGTCAGTGTCTTTCCTTTGGCCTTCCTATAAGGAAGTGATTTCCCACTGCTAACCACTCACCAGCTGGAACTTTTATGCATATTACCAAATTAATGAGATTGGCGGAGGCCTCTTGAACTCTGCCCAGGGATTTTTCTTTACGACACTATTTCTTCCGTATCATGTTCATATTGCTAATTGACAAGAAATCTCTGTAAGGTAGTTTCTGAGATGAAAGATGTCACATAAAAAGAATGAACCCATTTGAGGAGATATGCAAATTCAGGGAATATTACACCCTTCAACAGATGACAGAACTGTAGCCCATGGACCTATATCTCACCAACACATGGCTAGGGGCAGCAGCCCATGACATATGAACGTGACTTTGATAGAAAAGGAAAAGTAATTGCTCTCCCCACATGTGAATATGTGCATCCGCTACAGATTAGGCTTGCCCAAGGCTAATGACTCTTACATCTTAGAACCCCTCTCTCATATGGGCTATATCCAAGGCTCTATACTGCCCATTTGGGTTTCTTCAATTTTAATTTACTTTTCATAAAGAAGGCCTCTCAAGTTCTATAAGCTTCAGCATTCAAGAAATTCATATCTAGATTTGATCCAAACATACAATGTAGTTTTCCATTTCTAAGTTTTAGTTGTAGCCAGTGTATTTTTGGGAAATGAGTGAGCATATTAATATGATTACTAAAAACATAATTCACCTGTCTTGATTCTTTAGCGTCATGGTTAGGTTTATAGGTATTTTTAACCCTTTGGGAACATTTTTATATAACCCCTGTTGAGAGCAATTTGGTAATCACTTTGAAAACTATAAATATATTTATAAAGATATAAGATATCTGTACATTTATCAAGGACTGGACACATTTGAGAAATTTGTCAACAGGAGACAAGTTAAATCAGTTATGATGAATCCATATGAACACCACACAGCTGTCAAGGTCTGGGGAAGTGCTTAGGTGCTGTGTGTGGAAAGATTTCAAAGGTAAGATGTTAAATAAAGTCTGCAGTGGTGTAAAAAGGATGCTATACTGTACATTAAAAGTTGGCAAAATAATTACTTATTGACTTGTATGAGATGATTTTGAAAGAACACACACACACACATACACACACACACACACACACACACACACACACACACAGAGAGAGAGAGAGAAACTAATAAAGGAGAAGAGGGGAGGAGTGAGGTGCCTGAGATTAGATGGCAAAGAAAGAAGCAAGGAGTGGACATTTTATGTGTCTATGTAAGATTCATGTATGCATATAGCCACAGGAAATGTTGTAACTTTTCAAAAAAGTGAAACTAAGACAGGAAGGCTAGAGAGATGGGTTAGCAGGTGATAAAATCCATCATCAAGCCTGACAGTGTGAGCTTAATCCTTGGGTCCCATGTTAGGAGACTGACTCCTGAAAACTGTCTGTGACCTCTACAAGAGTGTGGCAGCACAGGCATCTCTTCCACACACACACATACATACTCATGCATACACACACACACACACACACACACACACACACACACACACACATATATATATATATATATATATATATATATATATATATATATACATACAAATACATACACACATACACATATACACATGCACACATACAAAGACACACTTACATACACAAACACACAAATATACACATACATATGCACATATACACGTACCCACATGCATACACATATACACATACACACATACACACAAATGCACATGCACACATACATACACATACACATACACTCATACAAGCATACTCACATACACATAGACACAGATACACACATACACACGCACATACACACATGCTCCCAAAGGAAAACTATGAGAAAAGGAAGTGAAGAATAATCTCAGGGTGAGGCAGGAGAATTGTTCATTCAAAACCAAGAAGAATACCAGACTTAAAAAATAACAACGAAAAGATAAAAAAGAAGGGAGAGGGACATGATGCTCTCTCTCCTTGCTCCAGTGAGTCCTCCATGAGGGCCCACAACTCGAGTGTTACGTTAGCATATTTGTGACCCTGACTCTCGAATTCCCCAAACTCCACCTCCTGTCATCTATTGGTCAGACACAGCATTCTTGACTGTGTTTGATAGTTACTTTTATAAACAACTTCAAGACTATTCTCTGTTTATCGCCTGCCTTCCTGGTCTTATCACAACACAACTTTTGCTCTGTACTCCGCTGTCTCTGGAGCAGGTTTCCTTCAGAGAACAAGCCTCAGAAACCCCCTGCAACTCCCTTGACTTGCTACAATTTCTGGCCCCCACACCCACTCTCACCCCACCCTGTGCACCTCTTTTAGAGTGTGTATCTCATTTATTACCTAGAATGTCTGTCTTCTCTAGTCAAGTCCAGACAAAACACCTCTACACCGGCTGGCATGAGTTTGTATTGTCTGCTTCTGTGTTCCTGGTTCTTAGCTTTGGGCTTAGCAAGGCTTAGCAAGTGTTTGTTGAAGGGGGAGTGATACATAAGGTAAGGACAGCATTGCAGAACACCGGGATTTTGCCACCTGCCATACCAGCTTTCTAACTTTAACCTTGTAGTCGTTGAGGGACTCAGAAGGTTCATATGCTCTTCTGCACTCACTTTGCAATTCTATAAATATACACTGTGTGCTTGCCGCATGCCAATTTTCAAGGGACTGTGGTTATGTCATTAGATGGTTATAGTAGAATTCAAGACAGGGAAAAAAGCTTGATGTTCCAATAAAATAATGAACAATCTATTTGGGGAAGAAATTTGAGAGTGCTGCATGAACACATAACCAAATAAATAGAATTTTCAATTAGGGATCAAAAACCTCAATAAAGTGGTTGAAAAGGCAAGGGCAATCCTCATTAAAGAGATGGTATTTGAACTGGAATTAAATGAGATAGTATCTGTGACTATCTTAGACTCCTCCCTGGCATACAATAATATCAGAAATAGAATTACCATTAATCAAAACGTGTCCAAAGAAGTTAGCACATCCCTATAGTCCCTGCATGAGGAAGCTGAAGCAGGAGAATTGTGAGTTCAAGGTTCACCTGTGCTGATTAGCCAGACTGTGTCTCAGAACAGCAATAAAAATCCCACAGGAAATGGGACATTTGAGGAAATGTAGTTAACCTGATTTATATTACAGGATGTACAACTATATAAGAATATCACATTTTATGCCACTCTACTGTAAAAATGTTGAATTTTATGCATCAGTTAAAAATAAATGTGATTTAAATAAAGGAAAATGAACTAGAATGGAAGCAGATACCTATAGATATAACTCTCAAGGGGCTGAGGCAGAAGGATCAGAGTTAGTCTGCATTATATAATCAGACTATATTTAAAAAACAAGGATTCCAAAATGCATACATACAAGAACAAACTGAAAGCATATGAAATACATTGCCTTTTTAAGTAAAATGTTATAATGGCATTTATATATTACTTATAGAGTGAGAAGACCTGTGTGTGTGTGTGTGTGTGTGTGTGTGTGTGCGCGCGCGCGCGCGCGCGCGTGTGTGCACATGCATACATGCGTGTATTGTTGTTCTCTATTTGAATCAATGAACTAAGTTTTAACTGAATGTCCTGTTTCTGCTCTGAAGTCATTGATACTCTTAAAGTGGCACCATCAAAAGATTCAATGATCCTAGCATCAGCTTAACACTGTACTTGGAAAGACTTCACAGAAACAAGCAACAGTGGCTGTTTATTAGCGCATTCATTCTTGCCTAAGGTCCCAAGAGCTCATCAATAAGTTCTTGCTGCTTTCTTGCATCTAAGGTGATGAGATGGAGAGAGAGAAAGGGGTGTGTAGGGCGGGAGAGAATTCAGTGTATGTAAGAATATTTTAATATAAATGCACTGCTGGAGAACAGAAAATAATTGGCAATTCCTGTCTTCTTGATGTGACGGTACAGCTCCCGGAGGTCATTGGACAGTGTGCAGGAAAGAGAAGGAGAGGAGCTGCCTCAGCTTCAGGCACTCCTCACAGAATCCCTCAGTCTTTGCACAGGCACTTGTTTTCTGTTGATTGTCAGCCACTGGCTCTTAGACTCAAAGGAAAGAGGTACAAAAGCAGATGCAGGGAGCTGAGGTCCACATGAAGTCTCAGCCTGAGCTAGACTTCCCAGGGGCATTCAGGGTATACGATTTACATTAACCTTTTCCCCCATTTCACTGCTCTCCAATCAACTATGCCATAATCACTGGCTCCAGCCTCGGGCAGCAGCAGCTACCTCATGGCCGACCCACAGAGAGCGACAGGTAGAGGAAGGTAAAGCCAATGCCACAGGAGATGCAAAAAGTCAAATGGAACCCAGCAAGGCAGTATCAACAGTAAAGCAGCACTGTGGTGTGGCTTGATGGTAATGCTTGCTGTAGTGTGTGTGAAGCACTGCTGGTTTCCTGCCCAAAGCCTCAAGTGAACAAGAAGAATACACTCATGCACCACCCCCCCACACACACACGTAGTAAAATGATTTTTTTTAGATAAAAGAACATATTTACTCAATGTCTTGTTGTGTTTTGTTTTTCTTTGAAGCAGGGTCTTACTTTGTAACCCTAACTGACCTGGAACATGATATATGAGATCAGGTTGGTCTTAAACTCAAGGAGATCCACCTGTCTCTGCCTCTTAAGTGTTGGGATTAAAGGCATGTGCCACTGAATCAGGCTTAAAAAGATTTTTTTTTTTTTTTTTTTTTTTGGTTTTTCGAGACAGGGTTTCTCTGTATAGCCCTGGCTGTCCTGGAACTCACTTTGTAGACCAGGCTGGCCTCGAACTCAGAAATCCGCCTGCCTCTGCCTCCTGAGTGCTGGGATTAAAGGCGTGCACCACCAAACCCGGCAAGAAGATTTTTTTAAAGGCATTTTGAAATATATTCATGAGAAGGAAAAGCCTCCAGCTATATCTGATAATGCAGATGAAACTCACAAATATTATCCTAAACAGATGAGTCCAGATAAAAAGAACAGAATGTAGGATTCTGCATGTATAAAGTTCAAAAGTAGATGAAATCAGTCTTTCACTGGAGAAGCTAGTCACTAACTTGACAAGGACTGGGGACATTGGTTAGAACACTGTGTGACAGGACTAGGGATGGAGCTCATCGGCAGAGCATTTGCTTAGCGTGCACCAAGCCCTGGGTTCAGATCACAGCACTGCAACAAACAAACCAAACAGCAGCAGGAAAGAGCTCCTGGGGTTCTGGAATGCTGTATTGCTTAATCTGGATGTTGGACAGACAGAGATGTTCACTGAACAAAGATGCCTGCCGTTTATGTATGTTTCTGAATAGTTGTCATTCACTAAAATGCAATGTGTCCTTGACAGAAGTTGAACTGTCCTCATGGGACCCTATAGTCAGTTCCCATGACATAGGTTGTTATGACAGAACAAGCCTAGCGCTTCCTCAGTTGCTTTGGTTTCCTCTCCTACTCTGTGATTTCCTGTTCTGATGTGTCTACTAGGAGGCTCTCAGCAAATACACGGATCTGCTAGAATCAGGACTTTTGGCTCCCAGAACGGAGCTAAACAAACTGCTTTCTGTACAAGTTGGTTGTTCAGCTTCAGGACAGATGCAAAGGCAAAGTCAGGAAAGCCAAGCCTCTGGTAATTCACAAGAGGAGTAAGAGACAACAAAAGTTGCTTTATTGCAGCAGTTCTCAACCTTCCTAACGCCGCAACTCCTCAGTACAGTTCCTCATGTTGGTTTGATAACCCAAAACCATAAAATGGCTTTCATCACTAGTTTATAACTGTAGTTTTGCAACTGTTATGAGTCATAATGTAAATGTTTGATATGCAGGATGCTCTTAGGTGACCCTTGTGAAAGGTCATTTGACACCCCACCACCACCACAGGGTCACAACCCACCGGTTACTGGTTTAAGGGATCTTGGGCCTGAGCTCTCACCTCTGCTTTGTGAAATCCTCACCTTCTTTGGTTTCATTTGATGACTCTTCATTCCGAAGTCTGAAAAATGTACCCATCTTTCTACTAAATCTATATGGTACTTGTCCCAGGTGCTCACTTATTCCCACTCATTATAGTAATTTCTAGAAGTCAATCCAGTGGAGACTATGGAAAGTTTAGAGTATGGAATCAACCAAGCTTCCAGGACTTTCTCTAACACTCCCCATGTGAGCTGGAGAATATTGCTTAATTTTCTCCTCGATTGTTAGGTGGAGATTACTACAACTGCACCTATGACTGTAGATCCATTGACTGTTGCAAAGATAACAAAGAAAACAGATCTGTCAGTGTTGAGGAACAGCCAAATCTTGGGGAATGCAGCTTCCTGCTGTTTTTATTAAATATTATCTATAGGTACATCCTGAGTAATGTGGAATATGTCTTAGGTGGCTTACGTACATCACACATGGCTTGTCTTATGTGTAGCCATGCCCTCTTACTCTAGGGCAAGAACTCCAGTTTGATTTTGTTTGTTTGTTTGGTTTGTTGTTTGGTTGGCTGGTTTTATTGGGAGGGGAAGTGCTGGAGACCACATACACACATACATACATACATACATACATATACACACACACACACACACAGCATGTACTCAGTAGTATTGAGCTGCACCCCAGACATAAGAACTACAACCTCTATGTTGCAATATCCTCACATTGCACAATGCTGAGGTTTAGACTGTGTAAATGCTTTGTAACATGTAGAATCCACTGAGAAATGGTGAATTATTTTTAACATGGCAGTGCTTGGAACTTCTTTGGTGCATTTCCATGTCTCTAGGGTGTCAAGCCATTCTGTGAGATCAGAGTTGTCCCAGAGGAAACACTAAAAGTTCTGTGATCCAAACTCTATTCCCTCACCCCATGCCCAATTTGAGATAAACCTAAATTGATAGTCACCCTCCCTGCCTCTGTGCCGGTTCAGATCCTACCTAAAGCCTCTCACTCTACATGAGAAATGGGCTCTTGAAATCTCCCCCCACATCTCCCCTCTTTCCTCTCTCCATTAACATTTAAATATTCCAACTTTTTTCTATCTAAAATTTTAAAAACTTTAAACATCAATCACTGGGGTCAAGGTTGTTACTCAGCTGCACAGAACTTCCCTAGCATGTGTGTGTCCCTGGGTAGATCCCAAAACAGTAAATAAAATAAATACCAACAGAAATGTCTCAGATCTATGTTGTCCTCAAGCTGTCTCCCATTTTCTTGGGTCTCCTTTATAACAACATCCCTTTGATGAATTCTGTGTGGATAGTCTGCAGTTTTATTTCTTTCTCTTACCATTTTCTGTTGACCAATTTCTACAGGGTTTTTGTTCCCAACTCTCCACAGAGAAGAATACAGTCCCAGTTTGCCAATGACCTGGAACTTTCTCAGTCTTGTTGAACAGTGGGAAATAAACTTTTATTGTATTTATCCATTGTGTTTGGTTATTATTTTCTTAATCCCAAAAATCTTTTCCAGCTGATAGGATGAAGCTAATCGCTTCCACATTCACTTGTCCAGTTTCTATAGACAGTTTATCCTTGTCAACCGTCTAGAAAACAACCAACTAAATATGCAATAAGAGTCTCAAACTCAGCACAGCCATACTGAACTTTGAATTTCCTTCTCCAAGAAGTAGCTCTCTGTCAGAACATATAGTCCTCACCTCATCGTCCTCAAGCCTTGGAGTGACCTCTACTCCCATCCATTCCATTCATTTTGCCAGGAAATGTCGCCATCTCCCCTGCTGCATCAGCTTCCTGCCCAGTGAACCCGATCCTCCCTGCCAGTCTTCTGAATGTGAGAGCAGGGAATCCCAAGAGCAGAGGTCAATGCTGTTTATTTCTCTACACAGAAACTCCTCTAGTAGCTTCGTGGGAAATGTAAAGCCCTTACCTTGACCTACAAATCCTAACAATGTTACCTGTCTGGTAGATAACCACTCGTTACACTCATTACACTCCTTCTCCTTACAGACTCCTAGCTTTCTCACTTTTCTACACACACACACACACACACAGAGAGAGAGAGAGAGAGAGAGAGAGAGAGAGACCATAACTACTATTCAAGCCTCACTGAACTCTGGGCTGCAGCTTGTAAGCTAGCAACCCCACCCCGAGGCTCTTCCTCTGGATTCCTTTAGAATCTAGAGTCTAGATCATCTCAAGACTTCCTGCTGTCCTTACCAGCCTCTCCTCAAGCATTAAACTGCTTTGAAAGACCTCTCTGTTACTCATCCATACTGCAGTGGGAATATGGAAAGGAGATGAAATCTGTCAGATAAATGGCCTCCTCCCTCAAGAAACTCTTATATCGAATTGGTGAGTGGCCTTCCTGGAAAGTTTCCTAGAAGAGGGGCCCATAAACTGAATCTTTAAGAAAAAACAAAAGTTAAGGGAGAGGGCAGGAGGGGTGATAAGACACACACTTTCAGGAAGACAGCATAGGCGTGAGGGTATGTGGGTAGGGTACTGAGGCTGCCAGATGAGCCTTATCTGTCTCCAGAGCCTGGTCATGTGCTATGATATGAGCAGTAGGAACAGCTCAGTGACATTCGCGGGTGGAAAGAAGTGACAGGTCACAGGATGCTACAGGAGAGGGACCAAAATAGACATGAAGGCTGCAGAATATTGCCAACAATGAAGGGGGACACTTGGGCCTGGGGTTCAAAAGAGAGGCTGTTAGTAAAAGCCAGAGGCTTTTACTGTAAGAAATCCTGTAAGAAATGCTCAGGAACAGGATTCCTTAGACAGGAAGGTTCCGAGACATGGCTCTGTTCATGCTGGTCCTCACTCGTCTCCAGTGAATCCTTGTTCCTGGGATCCAGCCCCTCCTATGCCTTCAATCTGGGCTGGATCTATTATTTACTTTGACTCCTTAGTTCTAAACCATGTAAGAACCCCTTATCTCACCCTGAGAACATTTACAGTGTTTGAAAGCAATGGAAACTAGGAGGGAGAGCCGCTATACAATTCTATGATACTCTCCGGCAGAATGTGTGATGTTACCTTACACTGCATAATTCCCTACAGCAAAGAGTCACCTGACCCACAAGGCCAAGTATTCTGAAGTTACGAAGCAAGTAGAACACAGCTTAATCTTTATCTCAGCCAGAACTAGACGTTAAGATGAAATAAGGCTATAAGCAAGTAAATAACATTTTGCTTTTAAAACTAAGTTTTAGAATGATTTGTTACACTATAATCAATAAAATAATAGCCAAAAGTATAGATAGTTTTCTAAGTACTTCTTCACTATGCTGTATGAGATGGAATGTGTTATGCTCGGTATGTCTTAGGAATGAGGAAATCTAAGCATAGAAGTACAGAGAAGTTAAGTTCCCACTCAGGGTTAGCACAACTTGAGAATTATGTATTGACTCCAAAGTCTGCCTGTGAACCAACAAGCCCTACATACCATAGTCACACATCCATTCATTCAGTGTTTATAGAGAACCTGCCATGGACTCGCAGGGTGCACTATCAACCCAAACTAAGAAAAAAGAAAATCCGGTCTCATGGCACTTACTTCTAGTGAAGTAAGCTATAGAAGCTATAGAAGATGGGACAACACCCATCCATATGGTGTGATGGACATTGCTTAAAGTTCTGGCTGCCAGCCATCTAGTCAGGCACACCCATTCACACTGGGAAATTATCCATTCTATTAGATAGAGTCTGTGAGGATTGTCACATAAGGTGCCCAACGCTGCTAGCCATTGCAGCATGGGTGATTTGACTGTGGGATTTCTCTCTCTTCAGAATAGTAGCAAAAACACTGAGAAACGTTGGAGTTCCATTCCAGTGGTGGCTTCCAGATAAAACTATTGAGAGGTCACTGCCACACAGACTTTTACCCCTGCCCAGATTTCAACCTGGTTATAGGCCCTGCTCTACAAATGTATTGATTCTGAGCTACCTGATAGCCTTCTAGAACTGAGAAGGGACTGGCTCTGAGGGTTATGAGGAAAGAGCTCCAGATCTGGAGCTCAGGAGAAGGTCCCTAGGCTAGAAAGGAAAAACTGCTGAGAACCAGTTGAATGTTGGTACCTCCTAATCACCCCTAGAAACTTCATCTCCAGCATCTAAATATGAACAATGGGTATTTCCTCAGTCTTATGTAAAATCTTAATGCCAAACTGCTGCAAGCTTCTTTCCTGAGACTATGTTACCTCAGTAAGAGCTTTGAGAGGAGCCATTCTGAAGCCAACACTGCAAGCCATTTCACAGCAGAGACCGAGGTACAACAGCGACTCAAACCAAACTGTGTGGAAAGCTAAGGTTAGAACTGAGCCTGGTTTCAGAACCAGACCAGCAGCATATAGACAAGAAAAACCAGGTTCCTAGGCCCCATCTAAACTCACCCAATCAAAATCTCTATGTCAGGGACCAGGGATCTTCATTTCCACACACTAACCAGTGATCCTGAGTGCTCTCTCCCCCATCCCATCCCAAATTGGATAGCCAAGGTTTTCAGTGGTGGACCAGAGCAGAGTGCTGTCTAAGATTAGGATGTGGACATCTGACCTCACTAAAGTGCTGATCCTGATTCAGAAGGTTTGAAGTGAATGGAGACGAGTCTCCTTTCTCATAAATTCCCAGATGACGAGTCTACATGGGTCACGTGGGTCGGGATGAAGCTAAGCCGGAAGCTGGCGTCAGAAGGCAGGGAGGCAGGAGAGAAACCAAAAGGCAGGCAGAGCTTCGTACTCATCATGCCTTGGCAAACAGACAGAATGCAGCCTAGCAGCCTACAAAGCCAACAGTAAGCCTCTCAACACCAGCACCGTTGCCATTCTTCGGGCTTAACCTGTGTGGCTCATGAGCAGTGACCAGACCCGACCCATTAATTATGTCCTCCAATAGCTCAGTAGCTCCTCGCTGTTCCTGTCTCCCTGACTCCTGGTTCAGCATTTTAAGCTGAAACAAAAACAAAGAGGTGATTCTGAAGTTCAATCTCATGCAATTAGGTGCTTTGTTCTTAATTAGAGTGTAAAGTTCCCTTTTGGTTAGGCCTTTGAATCCGAGTAGATAATCAGCTTCGTGTTTACTGTTCTAATAAAAACTACTTTATATTATGAAAACGAAAGTGTCTAAAGGCTGACATTGATTCCAGATGATGTATGTGACAGAATCAAATTATTCCAAAGCATTTGTGCATATTCGATTACCAGAACTGGCCCATCCATCCCTTCCCGTTCATCATTCATTGTTCATCAAAGCATTCAATACTAATTACTGCTCAGGTATTATGCTGAGCGCTGGCTTACATTACTGACAGCAGATGGTCCCAAAGGCCTCATTACGAAACTTGGAAATTGAGTCTCTGCATGGAGTTTAATCAAAATCTTAGGATCTCCTTCGTTGTTGGATTTACTTATTTAGTGGAAGAATGTGTGCAAATCCCTGTTCTGGGTTCTCTGGAGGAGACTGAGAAATGAGGGTTGAGTTCCAGACAGTGAGAAATGAACAACAGGTGGTCTGGGTTCTGCTCAAAATCTGAGCCACATGAAAATTGGATGTGGATTTGTTTCTGAGTCATTTCCATTCCAGACTTCAGTGTGCACGTTTGGATGTATATGTAAACATGTACGTGTCATATCACACATGTAGGGGTCAGAGGACAACTTACGGGAATTGGCTCTCTCCACTATGTATGTCTTAGGGACATCAGGCTTGGTAGCAGGCACCTTTACCTGATGAGCCATCTCACTGGCCCTAAAGTAGGTTTTGAATAGCCACCACAGTGGTTATATATAAAGGCAAAACTATAATTAAATTGATATTTGGGTAAGTGTAAGCAGCATATTCAGGGTAATCATGAGAACCTCAAAGCCCTTTCTTTATACCATATACAGAAGTATATTAAGCCTGTTTGAAATTCTCTGATTTATACACAAATTATTTCTAAATTCACTATTTTCAACACATATGAATAGTATTAAGTTGTGTCTTAAGCACTCATAAATTCTTTATAATGGGACTAGGCTGTTTTAAGAAACTCCTAGAAGAGATAGAAGAGAATATGAGAAAGACAGTAAGGAGTCCAGAACCATATAAGACTGGAACAGAAGTGCATCATGGGAAGAAGTGCTTCATGGGAAGGGTGGGAGTGAAGGGCATCATGGGAAGGGTGAGGGTGAAGGGTGGTTGAGCTGAGGAACAGGTAAGAAGTGTAGAAGAGAAAGAAGTGATGCAGGCGCAGCTCACAATTACCCTGAAAGACTTGAGAAAGAAGGCAATATACCAAAGCAGCTTTATCTCATGGAGAGACCAAAATGGACTAAAATACTTAGAATAGCCACCCACCTACACATCATTCTTTATTCAGGGGCACTGCCACGGTCTACTGTGGTGTTTTCCATATGACCTAATTTTATGTATTGTAAATATATGTTTTTATCTTCCATTTTTCAATTAGAATACCTGAGCAAGATACCAGGAACTTGATCACTTTCTTTGATGCATTCCCTAAATCTAGATCATCAATTGGCTACAGTGAATACATAGCAAAATATTAATTGAAAGAATTAATAAATAAAGCTGAAAAGGAGAAGAAAAGACAATAATAACAGTGACCCAAACAGAGATATAATGAACAAAAATGGTAGAAATAATGGTAAATAAAAACGCAATTATTGAACAATTTAAGATTTAAGCAGTTATGGGCTGTGCTTTGAGTATGATGTACCTTGGCCCACGCTCAGACTCGGGCCTGGTGCCCAATTAGTAGACTTAAGAGTCAGAGCCTTTATGTGGTGATTAGAGTAAGAGGGTTTAATATTATTCTCATGACACTAGATTTGTTTTCTTGGAATGGATTAACAGTGTAACAGTAGGCTGTTACAAACAAAGCCAGGGGCTGGGTGTGGAGCTTGGGGATAAAGCCTTCCCTAGCATGTACACGGTCAAGAGTTCAATACACAGAATTGTACTACACCCCAAAGCTTCCATCTCTCTTCAGTAGTCCCTACATCCACTGTTGCTTTCTAGTCTGTTCCACTGTTGTTTCACCCAGACCTTCTTCACCTCTGGAACCGTGAGCCCCAAACTCTCTTCTCTGTAACTTACCCAGTCTTAGGAACTCTGAAACAGAAAGTAGATTAAGACAATATATGAGACCCTAAAAACATTCAAATACATTCAACTCTAATTATAGCATCAAAAAATTGCTATATATATATATATATATATATATATATATATATATATATATATATACATACACATTCTTCCACTAAATATGTATATATGTATATATATATATAGATAGATATAGATATATACACACACACACACATATTTGTGTGTGTGTATATAAAAAAAAAGAATGAAAGAATGTAACAATTCTCAGAGAAGAAAAACTGGTCCCTTGATTCCAACTTAAAGGATACTCAGACTACAGAAAAGCTCTAAGCCTTTCCACCCTTGGCTGCAGAAAAGAGCCTTCTAGAAAAGCTTCCTTGCCCTGGGGCATCTTTGGAGCCTCTGTGTAAAGTCACTGGAGGGAGCATCAAAAGTTAGTGGAATCTGCTCAGAAAAAGAAGAAAATGCTCTGGGACAAATCAGCCTTATTAAGCCAGTGACTAGTCAGAAAGAACAACTGGACTAACCAGCCCTCCTACCCGTCACTCCCTTCCCCAAGCTGCCCCCTACCCCCCACCACAGACAATGTCCTATTGTTCAGATTGTGTTTATTAGAGGAGACAAAGCCTGCCTGTGTGCTTGTAGTTGGGTACCTCCTAGAACTGAATTTGCCAAATGTCTTGGTGGAGCAGGAGTGATGGTAAAGAGGCTGGATTAGGCAAAAGACAATGAAGAACTTGTGACTCTATCAGGAGAGACTCTTCCCCATCAGAGAACTGCACTTAGCTAGTCCTTGGCTGGTGTGCACTCATTGCTGGCTAATAGTTATCTTCAGAACCACAGAACATTCAGTTTTCATCCCTGAAAATGATTGCAAATGTCCATGAACTTCCCTCCCATTGTGGTCAGCTCCCAAGAGGGGGAGGGGCGAGGGGGATTGAGACTATTTTATTTATTTTTATTTTATTTTATTTTGTTTATTACAAGACAGCATCTCACTACGTGGCTCCAACTATCATGGAATTCACTCCGTAGGTCAGCCTGGCCTTGAATTCTTAAGATCTGTCTGACTCTGCCTCCTGAGTGCTGGGATTAGAGGTATGTGCCTTCCATGCCTAGCTAGCAGGCAGTTTATTTTAGAAAGGCTCAACAAATGCTGATGTTTGTTTGCTTTTTGTTCTTGTTGTTCTATTTGGTTTTAAAATTGCATCTATTTTTTTAAGGAGAGGTGAGATACATGCCATGTCACATGTAGAAGTCAGAGACAACTGTGGGGGTTGGGCTCTGTCAGTTCACCAGGTAGTCTCCAGAATCAAACTTAGGTCATCAGACTTGGCAGCAAGCGCCTTCGGGCACTGAGCCATCCAGGTGGCCGCTAGGATCATTTTTTGAAAATGTTATTAAGTAACATTTTGATGCACTTAAAAATTATTTAAAAATTTAAAATAAACATTTTTTTAAAGATTTATTTTATTTTATTATATGTAAGTACACTGTAGCTGTCCTCAGACACTCCAGAAGAGGGAGCCAGATCTTGTTACGGATGGTTGTGAGCCACCATGTGGTTGCTGGGATTTGAACTTACCACCTTCGGAAGAGCAGTCGGGTGCTCTTACCCGCTGAGCCATCTCACCAGCCCCTAAAATAAACATTTTAAAAAGAATTTTTTCTCTTTATGTTGTTGTTGGTTTTGGTTTTGTTGTGTTGTTGTTGCTGCTGCTGCTGCTGCTGCTGCTGTTGCTATTGCAGTTGTTGCTGTTATTGTTGCTGTTATTGTTGCTGTTGTTGTTGCTGCTGCTGTTGCTGCTGCTGTTGCTTTTGCTGTTGTTGTTGCTGTTGCTGTTTGGTTCAATATTGGAAAATGAGCTCAAAGTTTTGTACATGATAGGTAAGAAATCAACCACTGAGCTGTATTCCTAGCTCTTGAGTTTTAAAACATATATATATTTTAAGGAATCAAGTGGTAGATGAAAACCATATTTTCTTTTGTTTTCTAAACAAAACAAAACAAAACAAAACAAAAAAACAGAAATTGACCATTAGATTGAAAATTGGCCAATACCACACAGGTATATTTTTCAGTGGTATAACTACATATTCATATTTTTTAGGAAATGTATATTTTTTGTTCTCTGATCATATATTTAATCTTTATATCATGTAATAGTGTGATAATTAATTCCTGTTTATGGGTTAACAGGATTATGACACAACCTGAATTTGGTGAACCGCCAATGCCATCTAAACCTGTCCCAGATTATTATTCTTACACTTTTAATTGATAATAAATAAATAAATAAATAAATAAATAAATAGTAAATTTATAATATCATGCATATCACATCAGTCTTGAGTATATAACTTAATGAACTTTGACATGTCTTCATTGAGAAATGACCAAGATCAAAGTTCATTTCCAGCACCTTCAATTTTTTTTCAAGCCCCACCCACCTACCCACCCCAAAATGTAACAGTTGCTAACTTCTAATATGACCAATTAATTTTATACATTTTGAAACTCATGTAAATGTAATCATAAAATGTATGTTAATTTTTCACTTATGTTTTTAAAACAGGATTTCACCATATAACCCTGGCAGGTCTGGAATTTGACTGTGTGGAACTTGACCAGACTGACTTTGACACACAGACCTCAGACTTTAACTCCATGTGTGAGTGTTAAAGACATGTTTCACCACACTAGACATCTCCTTTTAGTCAATGTTATGTCTGTGAGAGACATCTATGGGTTGTAAATATCAGATATTTATTCTTTTCATTGTGGTATAGTAGTCTAGTTAGTGAGTGTTCAAGCCATATGTGACCATTTTGTTCCTGAGCTTTGAGACTCTGTCTAGTTCTGTGGTTGTTACAAATGGTGCTGTTGTATTTCTCATGTCTTTCTATGTTGTCCTGGCTACCCATAAATGTAGTGATCCTCCTGGCTCAGCCTGCTGAATGCTGTAATTATAGGTTGTGTTGCCACACCTGGCTTTTCATATGTCTTCAACCATGTCTAGGAAAGGAATGATTGAGTTAGAGAAAGGGCTTGTGTCTTAGTTAGGGTTTCTATTACTGTGAACAGACACCATGACCATGGCAATTTTTATAAAGCAATATATTTGATTGGGGTTGGCTACCATTTATAGGTTTAGACCATTATCATCAAGGCAGGAAACATGGCAGTGTGCAGGCAGACATGGTGCTGGAGAAGGAGCTGAGAGTTCTACATCTTGATCTTCAGGTAGCATGGAGAGAGCTGATTTGAGCTTCCTGACCTCAAAGCCTACCTCAACAATGACACACTTCCTCCAGCAAGGACAGACAGACACCTCCTGAGAGTGCCACTCTCTATATCAAATGCATAACTCTATGGGAGTCATTCCTATTCAAACCACCACAGCATATACTTAGATACTTGGAGTCCATAGATATTGCCAGGTTTCTAACATGATTCTGCCAATTTCTGCTCCACAAGCAATGTACAAGCTTTCCAGTTGCCCCTTGTCCTCATCTGCTTTTATGGTAGTGGATGTGTAGCAATGTCTGACTGTGACTTTGGGTTTTCCTGGTGACTAAAGCTGTTGAGTGCCTGTTAATATCTTTGTTGGTCATCTAGATATCATCTATAGTTGGGGATTTGTCTTTCTCTTGCTGCACTGTAGATGCTCTTAACACATTACTGTCATGGACCCATTGACAGATGTCTAGGATGGAGTAGTTCTCATAGTCTGAGGCTTTCTCTACTCTATGCATGGTGTATTTTAATGCCAAATCTTCTTCAGAAATAAAAACACTAGATAGTAAATGATAAACGTAAAAGAAAGATCTCATGAAACTTAGCAGCATTCATAATGTAATGATATTTATAGCAATGGCTTCAGAAATCTAATACCTACCTCAAATAACTGTTAGAGTTATTGAAGCACATATTCATGCCAAGATGATTATGTGCAAGGTGCAGGATCTTGAGGACAAAGACTCTTCTTGACTTCTGGAAATCCAATGAACTCCATAAGGTCAAAGAGCAACATATGGAATAACGTCCTGTGATAGATGATAATAAGCATGTGTGCACATTCTCATGAGCTCAGGCTACAGTGAGCATGTAACAAGAGTGAGATGGGACCATAGGAAGAAGAGCTCTGAAGCAATTTATCAAGTCATATTATCTATCTGTCTATCTATCTATCTATCTATCTATCTATCTATCTATCTATCTATCTATCACATATACATCATCTATCTATCTACTATCTATCTCTCTATCCATCATCTATCCATCTATCCATCTATCATCTATCTATCTATGGAAATTGAGTTTCTCCATGTAGCTCTGGCTACTTGCTAAGTAGTCTAGACTGGTCTTGAATTTACAAGCCAGCTTCCTCAGCCTGCCAAGAGCTGAGATTCCAGGCGTTCATCACCACAGCCTACATGCCCAACTTTTGAAGGAAGAGGAACGAGTTCAGACTTGTGTTAGGACATAGAGGGATCAAAGGTAAATATTTATTCTCATTAAAGCAGTCCGGTTTCAAACCTCCTGCACCAGAGTGACCTGGAGTCCCTGTGACACCTGCCAATTTCCACTCTTTCATTTCATTTGTATATGTGTTAATTTGTAAGGTTGGCATACAAATGACTTTCATTATGACATTTTACACATATATGTCACTGTACTCTGTTTGGTTTTGTTCCCCGACCCCTTTGCTGGCCCCCTTCTTTTACTCAGATGATAATCCACACTGAAATATGCCACTTTGGTTTCTGTTCTTGTTTTGGTTGTTTTCTTGTTTTTTTTTTCATACCCGAACTAGAATGCAGGAAAACAATATTATATAGGCCAAATAAAATGGTGGAGCAGGTTATACAGAGCCTTTCCTTGAAGTTTAAGTCCAAGTGTTTGGATTAAATCCAAGTGGGTAAGGTAAGCCATTAAAGAAATTGTTAAAGGGAAGACATTTTAAAACTCAAGATGGGTGATCTTGATAAATGCCGGTCTTCTTTTGTCCCACCACTAGACTGCTGCACTCTGTGAGACAGACGCCTTAGCCAAAAGCCAAAGCAGAAAGGAATCGTTTGGTCTTCTGCATCTGGTTAGGGTTCAGGAAATCTGCTTTATAGAAAAAGTGTTAAATAAAACTATAGGAAGGTTTTAGTTTGGCCTAAGCTCCTGCAGTAGACCTAACAGAGAAAACAAAATGGACTCATTCAAGCTAACTTTCCATTCCACAAGCCCCATCCATATATAGTGAAAGAAGGCTGCAGGAGGTGAGAGTTGAGAAGTAAGAGGTGAGAGCTTGAGAAGGTCAAGTTTAGCCCCAAAGTAAGAAAATTCCTTCTAGTTGATATAGGAGGAGAGATAGCTGAGACCATCAATCCACTCTTCATTGTCTTCCTGTTTTCTTTCAAAGTCTGTTTCCACCTAGGAAGCTAGGTATCATTGGTTGGTGCATTAAATACTTGTTCCATTTTATAGAATAAAGTATTCCTAGGTTCTAGAACCACAGCTAAAAGCCAAGCTGTGTAAAACTGTAATTTTGTCTTCTGACAAGCCAGAGAGTAAATATTCTAGGCTTCACAGACCACGTGGTCGCTGTTACACCTACACAAATGTGCCTTCATAGCAGGAGACAGAGAGTAACTCTAAAATATGTAAATCAGTGAGCATGGCTGAGTTCCAAAAAGCATCGCTTGTGGAATTAGGTGGGCGGGATTTGAGCAGTGCCAAGGAGTAATTTACCCAACCAGGTCCCAGATCATTTCCCTTAGCCTAGGGAGAGACTTCAAAAGCAACATTTAACTCCAAAATGCTTATCTCATGACAGCAACTCCTACCAAAGTGGCTTCAGTTTTAAACAAGTATAAATCTGGAACAAATTATGAAAAAAAAAAACCATAAAATCCAGACTGTGATATATGTAGTCTACAGGATGAGAAGTGACAGGGGCAGGCGTGGGGTCTGGGGTGCAGAAGTGACAAGGGCAGGCGTGGGGTCGGGGGTGCAGAAGAAATGCTTTTCTACAGTAGAAATAAAGTTAAGAGATTTATCACCAAACACATGAAGCTTGCTTAGACCCTGCACATTAAAGAAAAACAAGACCAGTTTGAACAATATCAGAGGACAGAAGGGATGTTTGAATGTGAACAGTATTCGAGATGATATATGAGTGTTTCATTTCTCAGACATAATGATGATTCTGTAATCTTATGAAAGGGGATTTTATTCTCAGAAGAGCATGATAGTGTTGAGGAGTAAAGTAAGTGTGCAAACTGTCAGTGGAAAATTAAGAGGAGGAAGAGAAGGACGCGGTCCTTACCTCGGATGTGGTTAGGTTATAGTGCACTGGATTTCGTCCTGTTTTAGTTTGGTTTTGATTTTTGTAAGACAGAATCTCACAGCTGCACTGAAATGCAGTATGTAGTTCAGGCTGGTATCAAACTCTCAGCAGTTCTCCTGCCTCATCTTCCCAGGTCCTGCCTGGGCTTACAGGTATGAACCACCACTCCTGACTCAATATACACTTTTGATATATTATTATCTCAATTATTTCTGTGGCTTTGATTAAAAAATATAAAGGGAATGAGTGTTATAGTGATTGGTCTAAAGTACTACAGTCTACAGTATAGAAACTGTACATATACACATATAGACAATACACACACACACACACACACACACACACACACACACACACACACTGTCCTTTTGCAGTCTGGGTCAGCATTTACAACTTTTCTGCCCTGGTTACTCCATTCCTGTCCACTCATTTTTTCTCAGTCTTCCCACTCCTTTAGAGTCTCCTTCCTTGTGAGGAGGTGTAGGAAGTTGACCTGAATGAAGCGATGGAAGCAGAATTGTCACAGTAACAGAATCTACCATTTACAACTCCCCTGCCTCAGGCATGAGTCCTCCTTTATTTTCCATTTCTTTCTGTAGCAGCCCAGATTCCCGGTTAGTCATTTTTGTGGTGGAACTGGAGTCTCTCTCTCTCTCTCTCTCTCTCTCTCTGGTTTTCTAGTTCTTTCTCTTTCTCCTTAGCAGTTACAGAACACTGCAAGGAAAACTGGAGTGTGATGGCAGGGTGGGAGTAGGGGTGGGGTGGGGAGTGGGGGTAGGGGGTGGGGGTGTGATGCTGGTGGTAGGGATGGGGGTGGAGGTGATGGTGGGGGTAAAGGTGGGGTAGGGAGTGGGGTGGGGCTGGAGGTATGATGGTAGAGGTAGGTGGTAGGGGGTGGGGCCAGGGGGTGATGATGGGGGTAGGGTGGAGTGGGGAGTAAGGGTATGGGTGGGGTGGTTGGCAGTCACAGATTAGATACATCACTTAATTTTTGAAAGCCCCATTTTTTCTTATTTCAAAAATAAAAAAATTAACTTCCTTGCTATGGCCTATGTCCCAATATAATTTTTTAACTGGTAAGAGGTTTCTAGATATCACAACATTGCCCTGGGATAATTGCTGAGCTAAGCCTGAAACTACCCTTTTATTCTACAAGAATGACTAAGAACATGGTAGAGAGGAAGAGGAGAGAAAAAAGGGGAGGGAGGGAATGGGAGAAGAGGGGAAAGGAAGGCAGGAGAAGGGATGAAAGAAGTAAAGGAGAAAAAGAAGAAAGAGGAGAGGAGTGGAAAGGAGAGGAAGGAAGAAGGGGGAGGGAAGAGGAGATGAGGGGAGAGAGACGAGGGGAGAGGAGGGGAAAGGAGAAGAGAGGGGTGGAAACGGTTTCCCAGGACAAAGTGCAAGGCCCTTTGAAGTCTTTTATGACTCCAGTCTGCTCAGATCACCTCGGTGGTTTGTCAAGCACTATTGCAAAAACATGAACTTTGATTCCTTGAGTCTGGAGGGAGCTTGAGCTCTGAAACCCCGGGATTTCTAGGCCTGTGGATGTGGGTCTTCCGGTGGCACTTCTGACAGCAGGGCCACAGGGCGCTGGGGAACCAGAAGTCTTTAGCTCCACATTCTTTGTAGTCTCTCTCTTCATTGTCATTCTTTGAGGCAGCAACCCACTTAACACGCCCCGTTTTCAGTTTTCATTCAATTAAATGTGATGTTTCTTTCACCACATTTTAATGAAGCAAAACTGCTTTTCAGAAGGAACAAACAGTAGGGTGAGCTGCCAGGAGAAACCTCACTGAAGAATTCAGAAAGAATTAACACAAGGGCATTGAAGTAGAGAGAGGGAAGGAGCAGGGAGGGAGAAAATAAACGCAACGTACAGGGTGAGCCCTGCTGTGTGAAGTAGGCAATGGGAGAAAATTTGGGTACAGCCTTGACCCTTCTGCTCCTACAATGGTTTGGAGCTCTGCAAGCCCTGGTAACCAAGGACAAGCCAAGGTTTAAAGAAGTTCCTGGCTCCAGTACACAGAAGGTGAACTGTGGCACTTTTCTTCTAGTCCCTCTCTAGCCTACAAGTCAGTACTTGCAGCTTTCTGCTCTCCCAGGCAGGAGAGGGTGAATGCTGGTTCTTCAGAGGCACTGGGGGCCACCCACTTGCCTAGCAGGTTCTGCCCAAATCAGGGCATTCCTTTATGAGTCCCAGTTTCTAGTAGTGCCCAGAGATTAGTAATTGTCTCGCTCAGCATGCGCAATATTGGTGGGCTGTTGTATGAAAGAATTGAATAAACTTCTTATCTACAATTGTCAAAAATAGTTGGAGATTAAAAATACACACAGAAACACACACACACACACACACACACACACACACACACACACACACCAAAGCAACAAACACATATTACAGTCATTAAAAAGCTAAGATTTGGTTAGGAACCGTGGAAAATAAAACTTAAGGACACACCCTACTGCTTCTAAGAAGATTTAACATTCCAAATGGAGACAGAGCAGCAACACATTTTAAAAGGCGAAAGACTCAAATAAATGCAACAAGTGAATCAAGGAAGGAGCATGTGAGCTTGGAGAACTGAAGCCCTTTCAAGCAGGACCTGTGTGTGCCCAGGGCCTGCAGTGCTTACTGCTGACCGAGTACTGGATGGGAATGAATGCTCCCCTGGGCAATAAAACCAAAAGAAGAAGAAAACCTTCTAATTTCTTAAAACAACTGTATCTATTTCTCTCTGCCCTTAGCTGATTATCGTCCTCCCCTTGTGCACACAGCCAGATCACTACTTTACATTCTTGAATGACAGCAGCCAGGCCCTTAGAATACAAACTCCCTCTCGCTCTGCCCTTTAGAGATATCTTTTAGCAGACAGATTTTTAAATTGTTATTTTCATCTGCAGCGCACTTCCTTCTGCTGTTAGCAGAAATCCCCAAGAAGAACCCTATAGGTATAGAAACAACTGTTGCTGATTTTTCTAGTTTGAAAAAGAAACATTGTGTTATAATAAGATATTGAAACCTAATTCCCAATGCTGTGGAATGAGGAAGTGGGCCTTGGGGACTTCAAAGGGGTGGGCGGGGCCTTCAGGACCTCAGAAGAAGAGACTCTGAAGAATATAACACTCTTGCCCTCTTCCTATCCTTGTGAGAGAATCTGGCTAGGGATTCATGTGGTTTGTATCTTGTAGCCCAGGGACTGCATTTTGTAGCCGTATTTTCGGTTGAATATAGTATGATTAAATACTAGCCAATGAAAAGGGAACTAGTGAGCACAGTTTCTAAGTGACTTCTTTAAAAAGAAGTTCCCTCTTGCAACTTACAATGGGATATATGGATGATTACGGGACCAGGTAGAAAAGGCCATGCAATTGGCCAACAAGAACAACGAACGGTACTGAAGGATCCTGGGTCCTGGGAGAGTACCTGTGCATTTTTTGCATCTGGGTTTTGAGTCACACAAAGAGACTTTTGCTACAGTGTTTTTAGAGTTGAATCGCCCTGCTTGCCTTCCAGTACTTGTATGATTTACCTAGAGCAGAAGTTCTCAACCTGTTGGTCTCAACTCCTTTGGCAAATCTCTATCTTCAAAAATATTTACATGATGATTCATAACAGTACCAAAATTACAGTTATGAAGTAGCAATGAAAATAATTCAGTGGTTGGAGATTACCATAACATGATGAACTGCATTAAAGGGTCATAGCATTAGGGAGGTCGAGAACCACCAGCTTAGAGCTTATTCTTTTTATGCCTCTGTCTCTGTCTCTGGGTCTGTCTGTCCATCTCTCTCCCTTTTCTCTGGTGTTTACAGTTGAGCCTGAGTTTGCTCTTCTTATATGAGGAGAGAATCTAATTTCACAACTGTCCAAATAGTTACCTAGTTGTCTTGACCCTAATTAGGATTTGAAAGTCCACAAACATCACATATGGGCAGTTAGAACTATTTCTCTTTGGGACTTTAGCTGAGGTGTCACGGGGTTCAGAGCTACCTCTGCCTCATTGTTTTTGTTAACACTGTTTGATTTTAATCATAGAAGTCTTGAAGACTATTTTAAAAGTTAATGTTAACTAGTCACTTCTAGCTATTTGTCATGTTTTCCAGGACATCCTGGTATATTTATTTTTCCCTACAAACTTATTTCACATCAACTTTTTTTAGTTCCTGAAAAAAAGAGAGAGGTACTTTTTAGGGATTTGGGGGTTTCACTAAAATGACTAGCTAGGGAACTGATAAGTCACCGTGATAATTTTGAGATTTTAAAAATAAAAGCATGCCGGGCGTGGTGGCGCACGCCTTTAATCCCAGCACTCGGGAGGCAGAGGCAGGCGGATTTCTGAGTTCGAGGCCAGCCTGGTCTACAAAGTGAGCTCCAGGACAGCCAAGGCTATGCAGAGAAACCCTGTCTCGAAAAACCAAAAAAAAAAAAAAATAATAAAAATAAAAGCATGTGTTTACATTCCTTCCAGTCCTCTTTGTGTTTTTTGGTATTTCTTTTCACATCCTTTGTTGTTGTTGTTGTTGGTGGTGGTGGTGGTGGTACATTTTAATTCATGTTGTGTTTGTGCACACACCCAGGTGTTCAAGTAGAAGACAGAGGACAAACTTCAAGCCTCTGTTCTCATTCCATCGAAGTCAATAGGTTGAATACCAGGCTCCTTTATCTACTAAACCGACTTGCCAAGACTGTGTTTTGTTTTTCTTTATATAAGATTGAACTTTTTTTTCTGCCTGGGTTGCCCTCTGCAGCCTAGGTTGGTTTCAAATGCTTATGTAGCTGACAGCTGGCCTCTAACTCTCAGTGAGTTCTAAGATTATGGACGAGTACCACCACACCCAATTTTGAGATTAGATTTTATTATTTGTGAAGTCTATGTTTGTGTTTTATTTTTTTAAATCTATTTTAAGTGGACTTTAAAAGAAGCATAACACAGTAAGGTTTCTGTGTATGTAAAACAAAAAAAAAAACAAACAAAACTTAGGCTTTGGCTGCTGTGTGTTGGTTTTAGATCCTGGTACTTTACTGAGATGTTTTACCATTGTCTAAATTTGTAACTGATTGTCTTCAATAGAAATGTAACATAGCCTTTTTTTTCACAGCCAAATTAAGAATATTTCAAGGAAGTCAGTGTTAGTACAGGTTGGATATCCTTCATATGGAATACCAGAGAACAGGGGTCAGATTTTGGTTTGCCGATGTGGGGTGACAAAAATGTACACATACGTAAACAGCAGATCCATGCCACCTGTCAGTGTACAACAGTGTGAGACCATAGAGCCTGTCTGTCAGATCTTGAATTTGGATTGACTATATAAGTCAGTGGGAATTAAGAATATTCTTAGTCAATCCATCAGACCCATGCCACATGTCACAGAGATCTTCAACTCTGAGCAGAAGTGGGTTTTTTGGGGGGGTTTTTTGTGTGTGTGTTTTTTGAGACAGTGTTTCTCTGTAGCCCTGGCTGTCCTGGAACTCACTTTGTAGACCAGGCTGGCCTCAAACTTAGAAATCCACCTGCCTCTGCCTCCCAAGTGCTGGGATTAAAGGCGTGCACTATCACACCCAGCAAGCAGAAGTGTTTTATGTGAATTTAGACTTTATAGCATTTAGAGAGGTATGTTCACTATCCAGATTGTTCCAATCAAAACAATTTTCTCACTGGACTTCGTATGAACAAAAATGGAGACAGAGTGCATGGGTACATTGTTTAGGTATCTTTCCTGTAAATATAAAATTATTTCTAAACTGAAGTGTTTAAGGATCACAAATTTTCTTTCAAAAACAGCAAACCTCAGTCATTTAGCCCCAGGATCAGCAGCCTTTGCTTTTTAACCACTATTAAAAAATAAAAATTCTTGAAAGGGTAACCAGTTAACATTTTAGAAGCCTTCAATGTGGGTTCAGAAAGAAAAAGAGGAAATGTTCACTTGTTGGGAAATCATAAACAGTCACATGTCCATCCTCTGGAAACAAAAGGTGATACTGTAAAAAGTGGACTGGATGTCTCCTTATCTTAATGGCCTGACCAGCAGATGAGCTGTGAACAACGCCCCAGAGAAGGTAATACAGTTGAGATGTCCAGTTCAAAGGTCACGGGCTGATGCAATTTCTTCCCTGGGCTTCTTGGAAATTTCAGTCAGGAAGTGCCCTGCTGAGTCGGTAAGGCAACACAGATGTGAAGGGGAGAGGGTCTGGTCCTGAGAAACTTGTTAGCAACTTAAACAGATGTGTGGGGCGGGGCAAGTCTGGGGGGTGTTTTTTGTTTTTCCAAGCTGCTGAGGGCTGAAGCCAAGCTGTCCCCTCACTGTCAGAGTCCCACTGTCAGTACAGGTCACACAGGCTTCTGCAGCTTCAGGAGCACAATGCCACTGCCCAGCCTAGATTAAGACTTGTTTGGCAGTAAGCAGCCCACTGTGCTCAAAGCAGCAACACTTATACCCCTCTTTAGACAAAGATGATGCCCAGTGCATGGACATTTTCAACAGTAAAAAAGAACCAAGAACATAAATGACTCTTCTTAAGGGAAGTTAATTCATTGAACTCTAAGAATCATTAAAAAGACTAGCTTGGCCCAGGCAGCAAGTAAGTCAGTGGGAGAATGCTTGCCTTGTGTGCACAGAGCCTTAAGTTACTATATCCAGCATCTTAAGAAAAATTAAAATAAATAAGCAAATAAAGATGGGTACACACACACACACACACACACACACACACACACACACACACACACAATGAGTGTATTATGGAGCACTTCTTCATTTGAACCTGAATTTGATATCTATCCCCACAAACATATGCAAGCATGTGTGTGTGTGTATGCACATATACATGTAATTTACACGTCATTCTGATTTGGGTATGAAACACATAAGAGGTTGACATCATTTGTAAGGAAGGGAGTCGGGGGAGGTCTAGAAGAATGAATCCTGAATCATTGCAAACAGACAGTAGTTTTGCAAGGCTGAGAAGAGTGATGGAAACAGTTGCTCTGTTCTTTTTGTTTCCTTTCAGACACTTCCCTAGGCATTGCTAACCTCCTGACTCCTGTCATTCCAGTCTTTGTACACTCTCTGGGTAATGTGGAGGGAGCAAGTGAGCACCCCCGCACCCCCTCCTGCCTCTGCCCCTCTAACTGATTGCCAGTAAGGACAGGCAGTAAAGGGGTACCACTCTCAGGTGAAGCGTATCAGACTACCAGCTAGTTTGGAAGAAGTGAATCCATGAGCTCAGTAGTATTTTTGCTCTAGCTATTTAAATCACAGCCCAACAGAAACCAAGCCTCTTTCCACCTCTCTTAGATTTATGTGGCCATACCGTCATCGTCATTGTAAGAGGGAAGCTGTAGCCGTCTATGCTGCCAGTGAGGGTGGTGTCCCTGCCTCCCCAAGTAGAGCTGTCCTGGCCAAGCTCAAGTGGGGCTCAGGCCACATTTTCCTGAAGTTACACAGTAACCAAATGAGTATTTTGACCTGGGCATCCAGGCCTTGGCTCTGAATTTGGATAAGTAACAGTGTATCTATCTTTCTTAGTATTTCTGTGTCTCCTTAGAGCGCCATGACCAGGAGTGATTTGGAGAGGAAAGGAATTGTTTTTGCTTATACTTCTATATCAAGGGAAGACAATGGAGGAACTCATGACAGGATTCTAGAAGTAGGAAAAGTGGGAACTGGAGTAGAGAGGAAAAAAACAAAACTGGAGCAGAGGCCACAAAAGAGTGAGACTTTCTGGCTTGCTCCTAACCACCTCCTCCACCCGTTTCCTTATAACCCAGATTATTAGTGGCCTTTTATGACAATCTTCAGTGAAGAAAATGTACCACAAGCTTGTCCACAGACCTATTGGATGGGGACATTTTTCTCAACTGAAGTTGCTTCTTCCCACATTAGTCTAGTTTGTGTCAACTTGACATAAAACTAACCAGCACAAGAGTGTGAGCTTTCAAATAGGAATAAAGCAAGTCTTGTCCAAGGGGTGCAGCTTTGATGGAGCAGGAGAGTGAAAAGCACTTCTTAATGTTAAGAAATAAATATTAGCATACCACTAAAGAAATATTTTTTTCATTACTATTATTTTGTTCATGTGTTTATACTGTGGTTTTAGGGGTGAAACCCATGGCCTCTGACACAGAGATAAGTGTTCTGCCCCTCAGGGACATCTTCAACCCTATTTTTGTTATTTATGCTTCTGCACTTTTTTTGCATTTTTTAAAAAATAACAAACATGTTACATATCTATATATAGACCACTTCTGGGCTGTTTGGGTAATATCAAGTGCAGATGTAGATTATTTTTAGATAAAGTGAATGAGGTCACAAAAAAAATCTATATTCTTAGAGTTTCCACTAAATAAACAGGATTCCTGTTCCCCTTAGTGTGTTGATTTATTGTTTTCTTGAGATGAAGTTTTGTGTAGCCCCAACTGGCCTCTTACTTTCCGTGTATGTGAGGAGGCCCTTGATCTCCTGATCCTCCTGCCTCTACCCAAGAGCTGGGATTTCAAGCTCTTGCCACCACACTTGGCTGTTTTCAATTAGCAGTGTCCTGGACACTTCAGCTACTGAAAGCATCGACTTCTGAGGCTAGAAATGGACTTGGCCTTGACCTACCCTCCATCCTGTTGATTACTAGACATGAATCCTCTTGCTTTGCGTACTTTCCCCTTCTGACTGAAGCCATTTAATTTAGCTTCTGTGGAGGTCATCGCCTGGACATTCCAGCATGTCACCCCTAATGTGTCATGGGAAAAAGCTCTCCTTATTTTTCTAGGTTCCCCAGAATACTTTGTTTTGGCGACAAAGAGTGGCCTTCCAGGCATTTATAGAATCTACTCATATTGTACATCATAGATTAGAATATGTAAAACATTTTTTTAAAAATTTTTTCTCCACCTAAATAATTCCAGTTTGTTTGTTTGTTTATAGTCAGGCATCATACGATGTGGCTTTGAATCTGTATAATTTTTGTGACTTTTTCCTGAATGTCTCCCAGGAGATTTATAAACTTTAAACAGGACAACCAAAGAGGAGCATAATTTTCTATGGGTGACCCAATCAGTACTGGATTGACAGAGGTCATTAATACTGTCCTTGTCACCAGGCTGATAGACTCTTTCAGCAGTAAGAGTGGTGTTACACACTCACTAGTTATATGGATTGGTACTTATCTCAAACTGCAAAAACAAGATGCTAGGAACCAGGTGATTTATAGACCACTGAGATTCATTTCTCACAGTTATGAAGTCTGGGAAGTGCAGATTGGGGGTGAATTCATTGTCTAGGGAGGTGAGGTCTCTATTTCTCATAGATGGTGTCTTTCCTATGTCCTCTATTGATGGCAGGTATGAACAATGTCTGTCGGATACCATGCTAAGGGTGAAATCCTTACCCTTCTGGGCTCTTCCTTCATGACTTGTTCACTTCCCTAAGGCCCTTTTGCTGAATACCATTGCCTGGAAGTTTGAGATATTAATATATGAATGTGGAGAGGCACAAACATATAGACCATGGCAGTAATTGTGTCGAAAATATGGGTGTACTGTGGCATGGGACAAGCACATCTGTTTTCCTTTTCTTGATATTTAATGAGTCAGTTCATTCCTAACACATACATATCTCAAGTCAAGTCACTTCCACACTAATTTTAACATGGTGGTGAATGCCTTAAATACCACCATCTGAGAGGCAGAGGCAGGAAGGCATTGAATTCAAGGCCAGCCTGAGGAGGTGGAGGAGTAGTTCCTTCAGTGATCTTTGCTTCACAGCCGGATACTCTCCCTTTATTGCCTGATAACTCATTGGACCACATGACTTTCAGTGACTTCAGAACTGAGTTGTTTGACATTTGTCTTCATTAGGTTTTTTTTATTGCTGTGAATAGATACCATAACTGCAGCAACTCTTAGAAAAGAAAACATTTCATTGGGGCCAGCTTATCAGACATGGTACTAGACAAGCTGCTGAGAGTTCTACATCTTGGTCCAAAGGCAGCAGGCAGAGAAAGTGATAACTTCCTCAGACAATTCCACACCTATTCCAATAAGACTGCACCTTCTAACTGTGCCATTCCCTATGGGCTTATGGGGGCCATTTTTATGCAAAGCACTAAAACATTATTCTGGACAATAACAGTAGGAAGAAAAACCTGGTGACCTCTTGCAAGCTCTGATTCTGGACCAAATCTGACATGGCCTTTCCCTTGTCTCTTGGGTTCCAGACACCACTGTCTCCAGGCTCGCACAGCTTCCCTGGTCTTCTCCCAAGCTACTGCCCCCATGTATGGCATTCTGATTGAGACACATCAATGTTTCCACATTAGAGATGGCCCATCTTTTGTCTGGTCTCCTTCAGAGACACCTAGAACTAGAACATCTATGCTCTTCCCAGGGGTTTAGCAAGTATTTCTCACATCCATAAATGGATGTGCATATTTCAGTTTAAATGATTTTAGTTGACTTGGAGGAAGAACAGATTCTTTTATAGTATATTTGAACTAATTCAAGCAAGAGAAAAAATTCTCAGAGAAGTGTTAATGTTGTGATATTATTAACAGATGGGCACAAGCATTCAAGATCTGGTTATTTCTTTTTAAAGTGTTATGACCAGCAAGAGGGCTTGGTGGGTTAAAGGCACTTGCTAAACAAATCTGTGGCTTGAGTTCGATTCCTGGAGTCCACATAGGATAGAAGGAGACTTCACAGCTATTGCCTCAGATCTATATATGTGGCCACACAAAATAATAGTTAATAAGTGATTTCTAAACACCAAATGTGTAATGATTGTTTTAAAATTTCTATTGCATTTTTACTCTGTGTGGTGGTAGTGGTGTGTGTGTGTGTGTGTGTGTGTGTGTGTGTATGTGTGTGTGTGTATGTGTGTGTGTGTATGTGTGTGTGTGTATGTGTGTGTGTGTGCACGTGAGCTCGTGCATGCATGGCACAAGACTGGAAGTTATGGGATAATATGAGGGAGTCTGTTTTCTCCTTCCACTGTGTTGGTCCTGGTACTGAGCTCAGGTCTTCAGGCTTGACAGTATATATCCTTATCTCATGAGCCATCTTGCCAGCTCACATATGCTTTAACCTTTTCTAAATGTAAATCTGCCCAGGGTTGAAAGATATTTACCCACTAAGGAATGTAAATACTGCTCCAAACGTATTTAATAATTAGAGGTTTTGATTTAGCTCAAGATCTGGGGCCTAAGGCCTTAAATCACCGAAAGCAATAAATTTCAATGTCCTGGTTATCTAATATATTTTCACATATATTTCACATGGAAAAAATATTTTTAAGTCCACAGAGAACTCAAAATTTGTGAAAATCTTTCAAAGTCAAATGAACAAAATGTGGCAGAAACTGAGGTAGAAAGATTGTGAGTTTGAGATCAGAGTAGGAAGATGGTGTCCCAGAAACATAAAACAAAACACATAAGAAACTCAGTATCTAGTGTCAAATTAACTCTGTGGGATTTTTGTTTGTTTAGTTTTGTTGTTATTGTTTTGTTTTGTTTTGTTTTTCCAATACTAGCCATTTCCAGTAAAGAAATAAGAGTTCCATGGCCTATAAGGCATGGAAAATGATACAGGTAGAGGAAAATTTAGAATTTTCTGGAAAAAAAAGAGAGAAATATTTGCTATTTACAAAATCTTCTGCTTCCCAAGGTCACCTTAACATTTTTATGATTTAACAAAAAGTGAAGGTCACATCAAGAAAGGGTCAGGCGCCAGGAGATAAATGTCATCATCAAATTATATTAACAAATTAAAAGTATGACATTTCATCTAGAGAGGACAGAGAGTCTTCTGTGTTCACCAGTGGGCAACTAAAAGGGTTATCTTTAAGGGATTAGCCATTAAGCATTTGAAGTGCTCAATTTGGTACTCAAAAGATCATATCTCTTGAGTTAGCCAGGATTAACTAGAGAGCTGACATGTGCTGACAACACATTAGTCTGCAGTAATCAAGAGTTTCTGTCTTGTTTCCATGCATTGGAAATACAATACATGATTAATATGGATGTATGCTAATTATAAGCAGTGGCACAAACAATCAACTAGTATCTGTGTGCGACATCAAATGTCAAACACTTTCTCTGCCACCTTAAATACTGACATTGTCTCTCTGCCACCTTAAATACTGACATTGTCTTTCCCATCTCACATTCATAGTGCAAAGAAGAGAAATGAAAATAAAAGTGTCTTGAAATACAAGTGAATCTGCCAAGGCCAATTAACATTTGGGGAAAGTTTGGAAATAAAGTATTTAAAACAAGCAATTTCTTAAAAAATAAAAAAAATAAAAAATAAAAAAAGGAAATTTAGCCCATTCGCTTTCATTTCAAACATTTCACAGCACAGATCCACATTTGTTACAGTCACTCATTTATTTTTCCTCATTGGTGACAGGTTTTAATACAAAGCTACAAAACTTGCAGCCCTGTAGCAGGCCTAGGACTGGAGACATTTTGTTTCCATTCACAAGGTTCCTCTTTACCTTTCCGACAGAGCTGAGACTACCCTTGTCTAATGAATATTAATTTCCCTATTTTGCAATCTGCTCTGCCTCCTGTTGTTGAGACTATTCCCTTCCAAGTCACTAGGAGATGAGTCTGTTTACATTTTGATTGCACGCAACTGCTGTTGAGCCTTTCATCAGAAAGAAATCAATTCTGTAGCTAGATTATAGGCAACATTTGCTTAAATTCAAAACAATGTAAGCAGCAGTGGTTGACACAGGGACTGAATGAATGGAAGGAAGAGTAAGGGTTTGGTCAGTCAAGTGTTTTCCATGCTTGAGGATTAGTGTTGGCTAACTGATGCCCTCTGAAACCCCCTGGATAGAGTCTGTGAGGGATTCTCTAATCAGGTTGGCATATGGGCATGTCCATGGAGAACTGACTTGATTACTGTGGTTGTTTGAATGAGGATGGTCCCCATAGTCTCATGTATTTGAATACTGGGTCCCTGCTTGGTGAAACTGTTTGGGAAGGATTAGCAATTGTGTCCTTGTTAGGGGTGTGTCACTGGGTGTGGCCTTTGAGGTTTTAAAAGCCCATGCCCTCCCCAATTAGTACTTTATTTCTCTCTACTCTGAGCTTTTAAATAAACATGTGAGCTTGTAGGTTCACAGATACTACTCCAGTGCTGTGCCTGCCTGCTTGCCTGCTGTCATGCCTCCTGCCATAATAGTTGTGGATTAACCCTCTCAAAGTCCCAATAAACTCTTTCTTCTGTAAGTTGTCTTGGTCATGGTATCTTCACAGCAATAAAAAAAAAAGGAATGAACCCCACCCGGGGACCCATCCCATAATCAGCCACCAAATGCAGATACTATTGCATATGCCAGCAAGATTTTGATGAAAAGACCCTGATATAACTATCTCCAGTGAGGCTATGCCAGCGCCTGGCAAACACAGACGGGGATGCTCACATTCATCTATAGGATGGAACACAGGTGGAGGAGCTAGAGAAATTACCCAAACAGTTGAAGGGGCCTGCAACCCTTTAGGTGGAACAACACTATGAACTAACCAGTACCCCAAGAGCTCGTGTCTCTAGATGCATATGTAGCAGAAGATGGCCTAGTCGGCCATCACTGGGAAGAGAGGCCCCTTGGTCTTACAAACTTTATATGCCCCAGTACAGGGGAATACCAGGGCCAGGAAGTGGGATTGGGCGGGTAGGGGATCAGGGCAGGGGGAGGGTATAGGGAACTTTCAGCATAGCATTTGAAATGTAAATAAAGAAAATATCTAATTTTTAAAAAATGAAGACTATTATGTTCATTGACTGGGAAGCCCACCCATTGTGGTAGCACTGTTTCTTGCATTTTTGTAACTACATGAGCCAAAGAGAGACAAGCACTAGTCATCTTACATGAATTAATTCTCTCTCTGCTCATGACTATGAATGTAATGAGCTTCTTTAAGTTCATGTTGCCTTGATCTTTCCTCAGTAATGGACAGTAACCTAGAATTGTGAACAAAGATAAACACGGTATCCCCTAAGCCACTTTTGATAGGTTATTTCCCCAAAGCAACAGGAAACAACACTAAGACACTGTACAGGCGTAGGGAGCTCAGCTTGATCTGAGTTCCACACAAAGCTGGACCTGAGGGCAGGTTCTTGTAATCCCAGGCAGAGAGACCTGGAGATTGCTGGCCAGGCACATAGCCTACTGAGAGACCCTGTCTCAAAGCTAAACAAAAAGGTAGACACTTCCTAGAGAACATTTGAAGCTGAAGATTGACCTTGGGCTTTACATGCACACACGCACACACACACACACACACACACACACACACACACACACACACGGGGGTTGGGGAGCAGTCACTGGGTAACTGGAAAGCACATAGAAGTTATGACCAGTTTATGTCACTGGTCATAAAAATCTCTGTTTATCCCAGGGCTGCTATTGGCTGGCAAGACATACATTGATGTTGGTTCTAGTAATAGAGGACAGGCAGGTGCTTTTGTTCACCATAAGATCAACTAGCAGTGAAATTTATAGCACAGAGCTCTGCAGGAACCAGCCTGTGTCTGCTCCTCTGCGGAGTGCTATCCTGTACTGGAGCACACATGTGATATAGCAGCATCTTTCACAAGGACAGTGCTGGGAAGGACACAGTAACCTTTGAAAGGCTGCTCTCAAAAACTGTACTTTCCATAAATAGAATTGAATTATAGTATATAAATTATGTAAATGACTTACATACTAAGTTATATACATTTTTTTTTGAGACAGAGTTTTTTTGTGCTGCCCTTGGCTAGCCTGGAACTCCATACATCAAGGATATCCACTTGCTTCTGGTACCTGAATGCTGGGATTAAAGCCATATGCCACTACACTGAGTGCTAATTTATGTACTCTTACTAGAAAATGAAATTACATGGCTAGCTTTTTAGTTCTGGAAAAATATTTCCTAGGTTAGCAGAAATTATATATATATGCATGCTTTTAAGAATAATATATGGAATGACCCTCCTGTCAGAATCTATACTAATTCATAGAGAAAATGGTAAAATTAAAACCTATAATTATGCTTGAATTATTACTGAAACTGATTAATTATATATATTCAATCAATTGAGCAAATTTTGTGAGAATCAATAAAAGTCAGTGTACTTTTGTTTTCAGTCATCTAAGTAAACAAACACTTGAGTAGTTGAAGATTATACAATAACCTACACAATGTTTGTTGTTATTTTATTTCAGTCATAGAAAGAAGGTCTCACTGGGAAAACATGGGATGAGAACGAATCCCCAAAGAACAGCACAGTGCAACCATAAACCCATAAACCCACTCTTTAATCACGGCCATGACTGCTTTCCTGGTATACATCCTTTGGATTTTTATACACACAAATTATAGATGCATTTAAATAAGATCAGCTAAAATCACAAATATTATTTCACTTTTTAATTAAAAAATCATTCACTTTATGTGTATAGGTGTTACCAGCATGTATGTCTGTGTACTGGATGCATGTCCGGGGTCTATAGAAGTCAGAAGAAGCATTGAATCCCCCTGGACTGAAGTTACGGACTATGGTGAGCCACAGTGTGGGTGCTGGGAATTGAACCTGGATCCTCTGGAGGAGCTGCCAGTGTATCACTCTAGCCTATTATCTCTTCTCTGTCTCTGTCTCTGTCTCTCTGTGTCTCTCTCTCTGTGTCTCTGTCTCTGTCTCTCTCTCTCTCTGTGTCTCTCTCTCTCTCTCTGTTTCTATGCCCCCCTCTCCTCTCTCTGTTTTTACTTCAATAATATATGTGACTTGTTTTCTTTTGGTCTACCCAGTGTCTTATAGTCCCTATATACATTTTGTGGTGTTTTCTTATACATAATGCTAAAATAAATGCTTATAAATAAATTTGTATATCTATTTTAGACTATTTTAAAAGAGAAATATTTTCATTGGAATTCTAAAATAATTAAGGCTTTTGGGACACTTAGCCTTTTAGAAATGTTGAAATGAGTTATACTCTCACAAATCATGTTAAGAAAGTTACTAGAATCATTATGGAAATCAGTGTACTAGTTCCTTCGAAAGATGGAAATCAATCTATCTCAAGATCCAGCTATACTACTCTTAGCCATATACCCAAAGAACCCTTCGTCCTAACTCAGGGATACTTGTTCAACCATATTCTCTGTTGCTCTATTCATGATAGCCAGAAACTGGAAACAACTTAGATGTTCCTCAACAGAAGAATAGATAAAGAAAATGTGGTACATTTAAACAATGGAATATTACCCAGCTGTTAAAAAAAAAAAAAGACATCATGAAATTTGCAGGTAAATGAATGGAACTAGAAAAAAGAAATCAAGGTTACTTTTTAAAGGCCTGCCATAGAATTAATGGGAGACAGACTGGAAATATAATGATAAATGGAAAAGAAGAGAGAAAAAATGGATTGAGTAGCTGAGTTAAATTATCCATCTCTATGACCAAATTCAACTTAATTCACGTTGTTCAAAATTTTTTGTTGTGAGTCTTTAATACCCTAGGCATCTTTAATGGATTCAAGAAATAGAAAATTTCCTTAAAAATACCCAAAATGCTTTTTCTTTTACTCCTATTGGAATATATATATATATATATATATATATATATATATATATATATGTCAAATAGTGGAAATTTATGGACAAATCATGCTTTCAATACATATAGAAACTCCTTCAGAGTGTAGACACTGTACTATAGAAGTAAACAATATTTGTTTATTTACTCCCTTGTCTCCATCTGGTACTTTCATGTGTGTAATTCTACAATATTCTAATTCCTCAGTTCAGAGCCAAGAAGTTCTCTGTAAACATCCGACTTAGGATCTCATGAGATCTACTAACAAACTCATGGGCACTGCTATTTAGTATAAAAAAAATAAAGAACAGGTTTTGGTGATAACTAATTTTTTGATGAAAAGTATTTCCTAAACTTGCTTAGTGTGAGGTGATATTTCTCAACCAGAGTTCTGTAAGATCAATCTTCAGGGTATTGATAGTAGAACTGAATAGCTTTCTGCAAACACTCACGGGGAGAACAGATTTGACCTGTATGCTCCCCACAGGATGCAATGAGTGTTGAGAGTGAGAGTAAACTATGAAGTAGCTGAGACTATTGCCATTTCTGAGTAGGCCACCTCAACTGTGGCACTGTCCCCTGCTATGCACTGAGGCTGGCTAGAACAACATGGGGCACGACGTGTGTCCGGGTTGTCTTCACTGGAAAGTATCATGTACCATGGCTTTATTATGTGGTCAGCTCAATACCTTAGAGAAGCCCAGGCTAATGACAGAGCCCAGCCTTACAATTTGTGTTTTTATTGGAATCCAGGAGCCTCAGTTTTCTTGGAAGAGTGACTGGAGTTCGTATATATGTATATATATGACAGAATATATCAAGTATCCATAAAAGGGAGTTTAGGCGGGGAAGGGGCTAAATTCGTTTAACAGGCTTGGCACCATCTCTAAGCCCACGGAGGAACTTGGCTTCGTTCTGCTGTGTGGATTAGCCACAGTTTCAAAATCTGTAATTTTCTGTTATCTACCCAGACAGTCTTTTATTTATGTGGATAGACTGAAAATTGACGGTAACTATGAAACCTAACAATCTTGAGACAGACTTGCCAAGCGGTACCCTTTAG
Source organism: Mus minutoides (assembly GCA_902729485.2). Classification (NCBI taxonomy): domain Eukaryota; kingdom Metazoa; phylum Chordata; class Mammalia; order Rodentia; family Muridae; genus Mus; species Mus minutoides. The sequence goes on along the minus strand of LR753352.1, from coordinate 440,896 downwards.
AACGGACGTGAATTGAGATGTTTCTCTCACTTAGATGACTCGTTTGCTCATGGCTAAAGAATGTGCCATCCATCAAAATCCCCACACTAAAAAAAAAAAAAAAAAAAAAAAAAAAAAAAAAAAAACTCTTGAAAACAAGCCGAGTGAGACAGAACAGACACGCAACAAAAGAGAAGTGAGAGGTGGTTTGGGGAAGTACAATGAGATTCAGTGAATGACTGCTGGCTGGCAGATTTCTGTGGAAGCTCCTGAAAGGGGAACTCCAAGACATGCCTTGCATTTGTACTGATCTGGACCCGAGTTTGCATATTTTGCCATTTCAGAGTGCATTCTGACTAAAACAGCGAAAAAATACCTCGTATGCGTGGTCAGTGAAGCTAGCCAGCAGAAGGGTAGGCGCATCCTGTTACAGTGCTTGTAATAACAGTGGAGCCGTGATTTACCAGGTGTGACCACCACAGGCAGGCACTGTATGGAAGCGTTTCACACGGATTAACTCATTTGTCTTCCTAAAAAGCCTGTGAGATGCATGCTATTCTTGGCTCAATCTTCAGGAAACTGAAGCTTGGCGAGGTCGGCGCGTTTCCGAAGCTGATTCAGCCTCAGGTTTGAGACCCCAGCCCTGAACTCAGTACTACCGTACTAAAACGCACTACACATTTTCTTGCCCACCTGAAACATCTGAGATAGAAGTCATTCTTGGGTTAGTACATTGTCCCCAAAGCCAATATCTGGGGCAAGGTGGACTTCTTCCATGGTAACCCTTCCAAGAATCTATCTCAAGTTCCTTTGTCCCTGTGGGGGTCTGACAAGTCATGGATGTAACTGAAGGAAGTACTCCTTGCTTAATAAAATAGGCCTAATCAGAATACCTGCAGAAATATAATCAACAAAGTCTTCTAATACCCGAGGTTCATTAACAATAGTACTTAATGTTGCCTGTGGGTGATATGCAAGGCTGGGGAAGTTGCAGCCTATCTGTTGAAGATCTTCATAACCTAAACCAAGCTGTACTTGTTGCAAAGCAGGTGGATGTTCAAGATACTGAGAAGTGCACTCGCCACCAATTTGCTTCCCCACCGAGTCACGGCTAATATAATTTATTTAGATAACACCCTCCCACCTGCCTCACCCCACACAGTATGGATATAAACATGGTTTTGAAAAGATGAATACGCCACACCATTCACTATAAAGCCTCATGAGCTACAACGGTCAGAAAGACAGCTGGGCTCTGACGAAAGGAGAGAAATAGAGAGTAAACTCTGATACAAAATGAACGTGGAAAATTCACTAATTTAGGTGTGCAAGTGATGGTTCGAGATGAAGTACCGAACTTATCATAAAACATGAACAGTAAGGTCAATGGAGTAGTTAAAATGGTAAATTTCCAGAGGAGCCCCCCCCCCAGGAGTGCTCACATCTTCCTCGTGGATGGTCTCCTCCTGTCATTTCTCTTATTAAATGATTCTGGTGGATACTGCATTCTTTCTTTTTTTTTTAATTTAATAGCTCTGTGTGGCAAAATCAATAGCAACTTTTTTTGCTAATCTTTAATGTGCTGAGTGCTTTATATAATCAATATCATATTTAATCTCCTCAGTAACTCTCTTGGGAATGTGCTGTGACCATGCATATCTTATAGGGAGGTATCACAGGTCTAGAGGATAAATTACTTACCCATGTTATAGAGCTACTAAGTACAAAGCTGTGACCACTCTCCCTGTCCCTTCTTTTCAAAAGAGATGTATTGGGGACAATGTGGTAAAGATCCATGCTAAAAACAGACAAGAAATGCTAGGGAACTCAAATGGAGAACATAAATGTCATCACCTTGGTTTTATCAAAGACTTCCTAGGACTTTGCTTCCAAAAATATTTTCTATTAGGGTCAGCATTTAAAAGCTAACATAAGCCGGGCATGGTGGCACACGCCTTTAATCCCAGCACTTGGGAGGCAGAGGCAGGTGGATTTCTGAGTTCGAGGCCAGCCTGGTCTACAAAGTAGGTTACAGGACAGCCAGAGCTACACAGAGAAACCCTGTCTCAAACAAACAAACAAACAAACAAACAAAGCTAACATAAAATCCTGGAAGGCTAAGGTCGGGAGGTGGGGAAAGATCTTCAAGCTTATCCTTCTTTTAATAAAATGGAGGAATTTAGGGGTAGCATCTGGCTTAAGAATCTGCATGGTTGTCTACTANTGTGTCCTTATTACCAGATGGAATATCTTCTGGATATATGCCCAGTAGGGGTATTGCAGGATCTTCTGGTAGTACTATGTCCAATTTTCTGAGGAACCGCCAGACTGATTTCCAGAGTGGTTGAACCAGCTTGCATTCCCACCAACAATGGAGGAGTGTTCCCCTTTCTCCACATCCACACCAGCATCTGTTGTCACCTGAATTTTTGATCTTAGCCGTTCTTACTGGTGTGAGGTGGAATCTCAGGGTTGTTTTGATCTGCATTTCCCTGATGATTAAGGATGTTGAGCATTTTTTCAAGTGCTTCTCAGCCATTCGGTATTCCTCAGTTGAGAATTCTTTGTTTAACTCTGTGCCCCACCTCTAATTTCAACTTCACACTCTATCCCCAGTAAGAATTTAGTAGAGAGTTGATTTAAAAACTCGATCTCTAATTTTGTAATGTTCATCCTAACGTGGAGAATGTACATCCTTTCTTGTTCTAGAAACAAATGGTCGAAGACTTGTTTAATGGTTAACCATGAATAACTCTTAAGGTTCCATTCAGGTTGATTGATGGCCTTAGGCACAAGTTCAAAATGAAAGCATGCTAACAAAGCCTTAAAATGACTATCATTCATTTGACATTTCCCCAAACTCTCTGCATTTGAAAGGAACTTTCCACTACTGAACCTCTTTGCTACCTGATAGTGGGGAGTCCAAATGTACTTTCCTCAGGGAGGGGTGGCAAGTTCGCCACTCAAAGCAACCTGGGCAAGCACTCTTGCGCTTGCTTCAGACGATATACCCAGGAATTAAAGACTGAAAGATAGGCTGAGCCTTTCCAAATCCCTCTGCATCCATAATTGGCCTCTTCTGTTAGTTAAAAAGACAAGGTTAAAAAGTCTCTTTCGCTCTTTTTTTAATTAGAGGAAGAGCAAATAGAATTGTAGTTTTAGTTCTTCAGTTCAGGAGATTTCACTGTAACTCATATCTCTAAGCCAAAGACCTGGAAAAATAAGAAGTCCATCTGCCACTTCTCAAGGGCAGGCTTTTAGGAGGTATGGAGACTGAAGGCCCTTGATCCACACTGCAGACGAAGCGTTCTCTGTTACAGGGGGACCTCAGGAAACCCAGCAAGAGGCTTCCCTGTTTGCTTGAGCTTGTGTGCGAAACACGAAACTGCATTTGATTCCAAATCCTGTATTTTTCAAGCTCTTTCCCTCATGAACTCGGGGTCTAGCGTATTGCCTTTTTTCTCTTACGCAAAATAAAGTTGATATAACCTTGAAGACCTTGCTTGAGCCTATGCCTTGCTTCTACCCCCTCGCCGAGTTCTGACAATCATGGGGTGGGGCGTGGGGGGTGAGGCTGTTCCTGTCTTTTGTGATGTTGAGGATGTCTGGAGCCCGAAAGCCCTTACTCCTCTGCGGAGCTCCTACCTTGGCACTCCCTACTTTTGTTCTATACAGATCGCTAACTCAACAGGTTGGATTTCTGCCAAGCAGCTCTGTTATCTGCAGTTCTAGCAGTTCCCCGTTTCTGTTTTCTGCTCTGGGACTTACGTTCTGGAAGAAGTGAGAAGCTCCATTGTGGGAGGGTCTCGGACTGACTTGGACCTTAAATTTCGGGTTAAACTTGAACTCGAGGGTACAGGACTACCCTCTGACTAGGAAGCTGGATTTCCTCCTCCTCCTCTTCCTCTTCCTCTCCCGTCTTCCTCTCCTTTTTGTCCCCCCCCCCCAACACAAGTCTTCTAGCACTAGAAATTTCTAGTATTGGGGGATCGTTTCACCAAGATTCCGAGGGTGCTGAGTTCAAGAGTCTCCCTTTAGACTCCAGGCTGGTACTTTACTCGCTCCATCAAATGGAAATGGTCTATTGGGAGCTGTTACTCATTCTAACAGATTTTTTTTTCTCTCCTGAAAATTTCTAGGCCATATCTGATTAGATAATCTTATGAAAGAGATACCATACAGGAGATATCAAAGCCAACACCAAGGCTTCCAATCCATAAAAATGAAATCTAGTTCAAATCAAAGATCTTGCCTTAATTATCTTTTTTGGCCTCCAGTGTATAGCAGTGTTGGGCTCAGAGTGGGAATTTCACACATTTATTGCATTGAAGGAAGAAATAAAGAAGCCCTGTGGTGAAGAGTATTCTGTCTTGGGCTTTGATTTCTGCAATTATTTGTTTCAAATTTTCTCATTTGAAATGTTTTTCGAACCAGTGAATAGTGATATTAAACGGCAATAGAATAACAATTGATTCTACTTTTAAGCTGAGGAAATCTGCCTACTCAGTAGCAGTGTTCGGTCCACAGTATTCACTTACTTTAGCAGTGTTCGGTCCACAGTATTCACTTACTTTAGCAGCATGAGTTCAGCTGCGGCTGCAGTATTTATTATGAATGCTGATTTGAGGCTATTCTAAAGCTGCATCTGCAGTATTTGCTGTGTGTCTCGATTTCCCTTTCTGTAAACTGATGATTCCCCCAGGAATGTCTGTGAAAAGGAACATGAGCTACTAATTAGATATTACTATATACGTACCTGTTGCTTTCCACACCAAGGGCTTAGTAAGCAAACAAGTTAAGGGTATAACATCAGCACATATTACATATTTTATTGTATATATCATATAATTATATATTATATATTTATTATATATATTTTATAATATTTTTTCTGTGCTTAGGATTAAATCTGGGACCCTGCACTTGCTAGCACAGTGATCTACCACTAAGCTACATTCTCAGATCTCACTTAGCTTCAAATACTGACACCTGAGTGAGGTATAGATAATAGGCAGAAAGTTGTGGATCACAGAGAGGGACAAGGAACCCCACTTGTCTATCTATGGGATGGTGTGACATGTGGATGTCACCAGTCACAAGCATCACAGTAGTAGTGAAAAAGTTCTGCCACGCCTTATTCTTGTGATATAGTTACTGTCTTGACTAACTTATAATCACCTTTAGAAATTTTACATTTATCCAAGTTACAGAGCAACTGTAGAAATAAGACAGTAAGTACAGTGTTTAATGGTATATTCCATTACCAACATTCCTTTAGCAATCCCTGTACTGCACTCCTGTGTTTACTTCAGTGTGTGTCCATGTAGAAGTCTGAGGACGATCTTGTGCGTTGCTTCTCGAACATCGTTCACAATTTTCCTTTCCTTTTCTTAGACAGGGTCTCTCACTAGCCTGGAACTCACTTAGCAAGTAGGCTAGGGTCACTGGCCAATGAGTCACAGATATCTCACTGTCTCAGACAGTTTTCTAGCACTTCAGAGGCAGAGACAGGCAGATCTCTGAGTCCAAGGCCAGCCTGGTCTATAGGACAAGCTCTGTGACATCCAGGGCTACACAGAGAAAAAGAAAAAGATTAAGGAAACAGTTACTAGAGGATCAGACAGGAGGCCTGGGGTAGATTGTGACCATCTGGGCGGCAGCACCTGCTGGTATCTCAGCTCTTCTCCAATACCATCTCACAGGCCCTGTATTCATGGAAAGCTACTACACTACATACCCTCATAACCATCAGTCTCTCCTGCTTTACTCCCAGAATCCTTTCCGCCTCTGCTAAAACACTTAGCAGTCTGCCTTGTGTTAGATGTGAATAAATCTGTTTTTTCATTAGATTGTAACTTCTTAATGAATAGAATGTGCCTCATTAATAACTTTATCCCTTGCAAAGTCATATACAGAGTTTCTGTCTTAATGAGTGTCGGTTGACTAATGAATGCTAAATTGAACATGGATTGGAACAGTGCTGGGTTGTTTATAGAAGATGATCTTGATATTAGAATTAAAAATGTAAATTTAGCACATGGATACTTGGTGCATAGATGCTTTGCTGGAAAAATGTCCTTAAATTTTGATCTCACAGAATTCCTAGTTTTTACAAACCCCACATATTAATGTATCCACCAAATCAAGCAAAACAATAGCATCATTAGGAGCTTCTCTCTGTAGCTGAAATGCATTATTCAAGTAGCCCACCAAAGTAGCTGTTATTCGTCATAGTTTAAGCAAGTTAACCAAAGCTATTGCCTTTCTTTGGCAACACACTTTTGCTGGAGAGAATATTATTCACGTGAAATTGCCAGTCTTTACTGTTCTCTTTGACAGTGAGCAAAAACTATGGAACTCGTCAGGCTGTATTCCTTTGTATTTCTTTCACAAAATAAATTGATTTACATGTTCAAGAAACATCGAGACTTGGTGGTTAAGAAACTAAGGGTGTGTTTTACAAATAATAACGTACTTTCTTAAAAGTATTGTTATCAGCCGGGCGTGGTGGTACATGCCTTTAATCCCAGCACTTGGAGGCAGAGGCAGGCGGATTTCTGAGTTCGAGGCCAGCCTGGTCTACAAAGTGAGTTCCAGGACAGCCAGGGCTATCTAGAGAAACCCTGTCTCGAAAAACAAAAACAAAAACAAACAAACAAACAAAAAGTATTGTATCAGCACATAGTTATCATCCTCATAACTACAAAATAAGGTAAAGCCCTTCTTGTCACATTCACTGCATGTATACTGATGAGCCGGTGGGAAAAAAGACTTCTACTGAGCAACTACAATGTAATTTTTGCATTTTACTTAAAACAACAGTTTTAGATTTTAAAATATTAATGATCCCACAGTTGGGATATGTTTATAAATTAGCAGTTTGGATTAGTGATTGCTGCTGTTTTTTAAAATAGAGAAGTGACAACATGAAGTGATAATGACTGGTCTGCTGGCCACTGCTCCTGATGGATCTTTTTAAAAAAATTAACATATTTTTATTGATTGGGAATTTCACATAATGCACCCTGATCACCTTACTTCCCAGTTCTTCCCCTAGGCCCTCCCTAAAGATTTTTTTAAAACCCACAATTACAATTTGTGTTGCCCATGGTCAAACCATTGGTAGCCAGTCCCTTATAGAAGAGTAAATTCTCCCCCCCACACACACACCGGCAGAAGCCATCTATTATGGAGAGCTACACTTCAGCATCCTTATCAGAATTTTTAAGAGTCCTCTTCAACAGCTTCCTGTCTAGGCTGTTACTCTTCTGGGAATGGGACTGGGTTAGGGCTAATCACAGAAGCCTTCTATGTTTCTCTCAATTTCGAGTCTACTGATGACTATTGATACACTACAGAAGACACTTCCTTGATCTTTACAGTCAGCAGAATTGTGGAGCATAACCTCCACATGGCATCTGGCAACAGCACAGACTGTGTTCATTCATGTGACCTCCGGTGTCAGCATGTTACATGGACCTCAGCATGTTCTCCTTTGGTAGGTACAGATGACCAACCCCAACATGGTCCCCAGTGACAACTTGGCCCAGGAACATCCAAATGCCCTTCAGTAGTAACTTGGGCCATAGACATCAATGTAGTCTCTACTGCAGCAGAACCATGGGCCCAGATATGGCCCACAGTGGCAGCATGGACCACAGAGTGACAGATCCTTCTGGCTGAAGTCTTCTTTCTCTTGAGAAGGAGTCTTGCTATGTTGCCTAGACTGGTCTCCAACAGCTGAGCCAAGTGGCCTCTAATTGCAGTCTTCTGAGTGGCTAGGATGCTTAGTGTGCTTGTCTTCTTCTGGAACCAGACAAGGAGTTTAAAAAGAACTTGTAAAATAAGGAAATGTCTTTATATTCATAGTTTCTGAGGGGTTGGTTTTAGCAGTGCCAAACATTGAACCCAGGACCTTGCATACACTAAACAATGGCTCTGCCACAGAGCTGTGTCTCTAATCCTCATTAATATTTTTAATTAGGTTGAAACACTCATGTTTGGCCTACAGACATTTATTTGTACACAAAATGCAGGTAGGGTATATGAACTTCACTGATGTTCAGGGAATCACTATATTCAGTATCAAGGTATTACGTTGCTAAAGTAGGAATGTTCATTATTAGAGACGTGCAGTTACAGAAAAAGCTTGGTACATGCATTCCAAGCAACAAGACAATGATGATGAGAAGAGGAAAGGTGTGGGTTAGAGACTGAGGCAGTAGGAAGACACCAGACTCACACTGACAGGAAGACCTGATGCTGATGCTAGAGGAGTCATAGGGCACACATCGACAGGAGACATGATGCTGATGTTAACAATCCCACACCTGCAGGATGGGTCCCACACAGCCCTGCTTTGCTTAGTTTAGCATTGCAGGAGTGTATACACAGTTCTGCGATGAATACTTGTGTAATTAATTTCATAACTCACACAGGATAGGCCAATTGTATGTTACTTTTTCTTGGGGATGTGAAAATAGTGATTCCCTGAACATCAGTGAAGTTCATCTACCCTACCTGCATTTTGTGTACTACTACCAAAAGTGAGGAATAGGGCTGGTGAGATGGCTCAGCGGGTAAGAGCACCCGACTGCTCTTCCGAAGGTGTTGAGTTCAAATCCCAGCAACCACATGGTGGCTTACAACCACCCGTAATAAGATCTGACGCCCTCCTCTGGTGCGTCTGAAGTCAGCTACAGCGTACTTATGAATAATAATAATAAATGAATCCTTGGACCGGAGAGAGCAAGTGGGACCGACCGGAGCAAGTGGAGCCAACTGGCCGGAGCGAGCGGGCGGGGCAAGACCAGAACGAGCAGGGTTGACTGGAACGAGGAAAAAAAAGTCAGGAATAAATTAAAAGAAAATAAAAATGGTATAAAATAGAGATGACTGTAATTTCACTTTGTCAATGTTTTTAATCATCCATTTGATGTTGGATACTGAAGTTCAAAGTTTGTTCTTGTTTTTACCTTAGAATTTAGCTTAGTGGTAGAGCACGTGCCTAGCCTGAGTGACACTCTGGATCCCATCCTCAAGCTAAAAGAATAAGAAAAAGAAGGAGAGGAGGAGAGAGAGGAGGAAGAGGAAGGAAAGGGAGAGGAAAAAGGAGAGCAAGAGGAGGAGAAAGAGAAGGAGGAAGAGGAGAAGAGAGAAGAGAAGGGAAAGGAGGAGGAAGAGTAAGAGGAGGAGAAAGAAGAAAGTAGGGAAGTTGTCTTTTAAACTACTCTTAGCTCTGAAAGTTAAAAGTTTGAGAAAGTCAAATTTATAACTGAGGAATCCTCTTCAGTACAAAATATGGGCATTGCATTTCTTATAACCATTTTGATTTAAATGTATCATTAGAGAAGTTTTCAGAGATCAAGTGTAAAAATTTGAATGAGGCACTTGTGATACAGCAGGGGTGCTTTTAATACGTACACTGCCTACACCCTCAGGACTACATTAGATTCGTAAGTTTTGAGATCACTGTAAACACATTTCTCTATAATATGGGGCCAACATGGAAATTCAACAGATATTATGCTTGCATAAAAATGAAAAAATTATAAAATGTGAACAGTATATAGATTTCTTTCAGCCCACAATTCCTTCCGTGGCCAAAGTGAAGTTAGTGAAGATGGCAAGATTGTATCTTCAGGGGATCTGACTCACCACTCGCTTACCCATCGACATCAAGCAGCAGCTGTTACAGTAAACACCTTTGTTATCTGTCTACAGAAGTGGCTCAGCTGCTATTAGCAGATAAGGGAGGGGACAGGAATAGATGTGGTACTGAAGTGTAAAAACCAAACTGTTGAAATATTTACTTATTTGCCATTTGTTTTGTTTGTATAGTGTCTCACTGTAATTCAGACTGGGTATAGAACTTACTATGTAACCCCAGTTGGTCTCCAGTTTGGGGCAATCCTCCATCGTCAGCATCCGAAGCACTGAGCTGCCACCACACACTGTTCATAACTAGCCTTTATAGAATGGTTATCTTGAATGCTATTGTTATAGTAACATGCAAATAACATAATTGAAGAAGTTCAATAACAAAAAATTGCACATAGTTTAATTTAAGAAGTAGTTAAAAAAAAAGAAACAATGCATTTCAGCTTAGAATAGGCACATAGGTAGTCTTGTGTTTCTACAGAATGAAAAGGAATGTGAAAACCCAATGTTTAGTTATATTTTATCAGGGTGTTTCTGGGGGAAACATCTATAGTTGGTGCCCCTTTGTGTCCCTAACAGTAAAATGAAATTAATCTTTATTTATTCTCAGATAGACACTAATTGTCTCCCTAATGCATTTGTTTCATATTTTTAGTCCAAATTACAAATCAAAAGATTAAAATGACATTTTTTGTTTGTTTGTTTGTTTTTTAGTTTTTGAGAACTTCATACATGAATTTTGTATTCACACCATTCCCACCTCCCCCTTCTCCCTCTACCTCCTCTATTCTTTCTGTTCCCTCTTGAATGTATGACCTCTTGTAATTGTTATTTATAACCCCGATAGCTTATCTACTTGGGACTAGATAACCTAGCAGGGACCCATCCCTGGAGAAGATGGATCCCTTCTCTCTCAGTGGCCATTGGCTACTTACAGCTGTTCGTGTAAGGCATGTCCAAGCTAGCATGTCTACTGATGATGTTACTGTGCAGGTCTCATGCAGGCAAACACACTGTTGGGATTTCATGGGTAAAAAGTATCATACCAAGTGAGGTAACCCAGATCCAGAAAGATAGCCAGATGCTCTTTCTCTGTGGATGCTAACTTGTAAACTTTAGGTTTGAATATGTGACTTGCAACCTCAGAAGCTAGGAAAGTTGAAAGGCATCATGGGAGAAAGGGGAAGGAGCTCTAGAGAAGGAGTCCCCATGCAGGTACTAGGATGGTGGCAAAAGGAGAAATGGCACAGAGTGGGCCTAACCAAGGAGAAGGAAGGGTGGGTAATACAGAGGGAGAGGTAAATAACACCTCAGGTGTTGGAAAAAGCCACATATGGCCTTACAGTTGCGTGCACACCTTTAATCCCAGCCTTCAGGAGGCAGAGGCAGTTGGACCTGAGTTTAAGGCCAGCCCGTTTTACAGGGTGAGTTTTTAAGAAATCTAGGGCTGTACAGAGAAATTCTGTCTCAAAAACAAAACAGAACAAAATAAACGTTGTTTAAAATACATATATATGTATAGCATAGTTTTTTGGTTTTGTTTTGTTTTTTTTTTTGTTTTGTTTTTTTTGAGACAGGGTTTCTCTGTATAGCCCTGGCTGTCCTGGAACTCACTCTGTAGACCAGGCTGGTCTCGAACTCAGAAATCTGCCTGCCTCTGCCTCCCGAGTGCTGGGATTAAAGGCGTGCACCACCACGCCCGGCTGTATAGCAGTTTTATGGGATGATGTCTCATTTGGTGATAATTTGTTCCCCACCCCCCGCAGCCCCCCACGGGAGGCATAGACTTTCTAACAAAATCCCCACTGCTAGGTAAAAGACAACTCCTTTTGTGTGGCTTTCGGGAGTGAGGGTGGGGAGGCAGAGAGTAGCACCCAAGAGGTCCCCCCCCCCAAGACAGTTTTGCTTACTGGAACTTGAAAGTGAGGACTCTATTGCTGAAGACACCACATGCTTCAAAGGAAAGACTTCAAAGAAAGAAGCTAGAGCTGACCACCTCCCTTAGGGCAGAAGGAAAGCTACCTGGGAAAAGCAATTGACCCCACCCAGCTGTAAGGCCTGCAAACTACATCAATGGCCAGGGAAACAAGATATCCCCCAAGGGTGCAAAAGTAACACTTATATATTGGGGATCACTAACAGTTATTTCACTGGGCTTAAGGCCACTTAAGAGGAGGGAATTCATCTTTGGTATTGTAAATCTAGCTGAGTATCCATGGTTGGGGACATCACAGACCCTGCAGAAGAGCCTAGTATTGCAGATTTCCAAATCAATATTAGTTCCTCACGGTATCCTAAATACGTATCCTTAAATGGTAATGCATAGCTCTCACCTCTCATCAAAGAAGCTTCTTTTTATAGCAGGCAAGGCTGCTATAGAGATTGACAATTGGTTAGATGCAGAGTAAGTGGCCATAGGCTGTATCAGCCTCAGCTGCGCCATCTACACCACAACTCTCACGGAACCTCTCAGAAGATGGAGGCAGACAGGTAAGAATATGAAGACCAAGAAGCCTGCTGCACAACAGTGTCTTCTAAGCATGGCAGGGATGCTGTTTTTAACATTCAGGCATGATGTCTGGGGTTTAATGCTAGTATTGCAAAGACAGAGGGACAGTGGAAAAGGATGGAGGAAAGGAAGAGGGCAGGAGGGAGGGATGGAGGGAGGGAAAGGAGAGTGGTGTGGAGAAAGAAGCCATGAATTATATTTCATTTGACAGTTAAGACTTACAGGTTTACATGTACCATCCAATTAAGAAACACATGCTAGACTTAGACAAATGGCTATGGGAATTCTAAGAAATGCTATGTTATGAAGTGGAAAAGCTGGAAAAATTACTTGAAGGCATGTCAGGTTGGAATTGAGTGTGTCAAATAGATGGTTAGGAGGGGGGCAATGAGTGCTTGGCATCGGAGGAAACACAAGAACAAATTGAGTGATCAGGGTGAGATGCCTTGGACGGAGGTAGATTAATCAGCACTGTGCAGATCCATGGTTTCCGAGCCGTGGGACCAGGTTTTACCCGACCCCCTGGCTTTCTTCAGTTTTACTTCAAGTTTCTTGAGTTTCTCACCTATTATAATCTTGCAGATTATATTATATTACAGCATTCTGTCCTGATTTTTACATCCTTAGGTTTTTCACTCCAGAGTCAGAATATAATTTCCTTCTTATGCAGATAATGTGTGTGCTCATTTGAGGCATGTGTGAATGCACATGTGCGTCGGTGTGTTCATGTGTGTAGAGAGAGAATGGAGGCCAACCTTGAATGTAGTCATCAAGAATACTATTTGCCGGGCTGGAGAGATGGCTCAGTGTTTAAGAGCGCCGACTGCTCTTCTGAAGGTCTTGAGTTCAAATCCCAGCAACCACATGGTGGCTCACAACCATCCACAATGATATCTGATGCCCTCTTCTGGGGTGTCTGAAGACAGCTAGCTACAGTGTACTTACATATAATAAATAAATAAATCTTTAAAAACATAAAGAATACTATTTGCTTCTTTAGCGACAGAGTCTCACCATTAGGATAGCATCCTCCTGCCTCCATGCCCACCCCCTGGCATTACAAGCATATGCGACCAGGTCTAGCTTTTTAGGAGGGTCTTGGGGAATTGAACTCAAGCCCTCCAGATACAAGACAGTTGTTTTTAAAGTAACTTCCTCCGCATTTCTTAC
>LR753352.1:389627-427478 GCA_902729485.2 Mus minutoides | reverse complement strand
CTGAGGAGCCTGAGGAGCCTGAGGAGCCTGAGGAGGCCATTCTGCTCCCAGTCTGCCTCATCCTCAGCTGTGACTGTCATCCAAAGTCTACCGAAATGGGCAAAATAAACTGACAAACGTCAGCTGCAGAAACCCACACAGATCTTGAGACACATCGGAGGGTAATGTGATTGGGTGATTTGTCTCCTTGATCTGCCATTTCAGGAATGATTTTGATCAAGATCATGCAGAAAAAGAGAAGAACTGCATTTTTTTTTTCAGAGCGACTTCAGCACTGTTACTGGCCTTCAGTGCTTGATATTCATAATGCTGGCGACCTCAAAACTTCCGCACCAGAAAACACAAAAAGCCGACTACCACCACTGGGGAGGGCAGTGATCATTCTCAGTTATAAAGATGCCCAACATTTAAGTGCAGGTAGGCTAAACTTGGAGTCACAAATAGACCTGAGGTCTGAGCCTGCCCTCAACCCTTCCCCGACCCCAGTTTTACCACTAACTAGGCTTTTGGCCAAGTCATTTATTTATTCAGTGACCACTGTATGCACTGTATGTCACATATGCTGCTTGCCACTGGGATTTAAGAAAACAATGTGGGTCAGGCCCTTCCCTTAATAAAACTCTTAATGGTAGGTATGCTGGACAGAGGCAGGCATGGGAGAGAAGCCTTGTCATCAAGTGGCAAGAGCTATTCCAGAAGTCCGAGGAGTACAGGGTGAAGCGCCACTGAGGGCTCAGTGCCTGCAAACCTGCGACTGGAAAATGGCAGAGCTCAGGAGAGTACTCACCGCAGGCAGAGGTGGCCTTACAGTTCGAGGCTGCAACCTACTCAGTCAGATGACTGAAAACAAAAATGTTAAGCCTGACTGAACACTGGGCCCTGAAACAGCTTCATGAGAAGTGAAAGTGATTCAGGGGCCGACACTGCAGTGAAATTGCTGAAAATTGGGGCCAATAAGTGATAGTCTCTTTGAGGACAAGGAAGTAACAAATGCAGACAAGTGCTAGCCTGAGGCTTCATCCTACCCTCCCCCAACCTCCAGTCCTTTTTTTTTTTTTTTTTTTTTTTTGTAAATCATTGTTGAGTATTGAACCTGCTGGTCTTGAATATGATACCAACTTTCTAGATACAGGAATACACTTGTGGCCCCCTGTGACTCTTGCCATACAATAGGGTTCTCAATATGGATGTTTGCTTATCGCCTAACAAATGATTCATGCCTACTAAGGACTGTATAGTAGTGGACAGAGGCTTGGTTAAAGTAAGGTGTACCGACTTTGTGCTAATCACTTGAGTAGATTCCTGTGTCTATCCATGCGAGTGTCTGGAAGTGTAGACTAAGCCGACTGGGACAGAAGTCAGCACTTTTCCATGGCACGAGCTTACTTGTTCCCAAGGCCAGGGGAGGCGTCCTCTCTCCCCACCCTCTCTTCCTTCTCTCTTCCTGCCTCAGAACCCTAAGTCCTAGGATTCTAAGTGTGTGCCACCATGCCCAGTAATAGGACAACCTTAGAGGCCTATTTGCCCATCTCTATTATGTACTTGGTTGTGTGTGCATTTCTACTCTAACAATGAAAACTCTGAAGCTGGAATTTAGATTATTCGATCTATTCAGCCATTGAAAATATGTGACAGTTATTTGTTAAATAAATATCTACCTAATGGAAAACTAAAAGTAATCTCACTTATTGTAGCAGTGTTCCCTGAGCTGTGGCCAGAGTAGGTGGTGTCATATCATTCCAAACTGTAGCTGTCATTTTGTATTTTCAAGGAGTCTGCCTATGGTCAAGAGTCAGTGAATACTCATAATGAACAGATTTTGAAGCCAGTTGCAAGTGACAAGGACCTTAGGTATGTGGTTTAACCTTGCATATCAATATTCTAATCTGCACCATAGGAGCAATAATAGAATCTTCCTTATAGGTTGTCATGAAGACTTGCTGCGTTAATGAACACAACTCACTTTAGAATAGCTCTGATACATGACCATTGTACTACCTCGGCCACAGGCAGGAAGCTACACAACTTAGGAAAAGGCAGGATGTGGCTGCAATTCCAGTTCAGAACACATACCTCTGTAAATGTAGCTTTTGGTCTCCAGTGGTATTTGTTGTCTCAGAGGCTTAATGCCTCTTACTGTCTGCTAACTTAGGTCTGGGTGGTCCTGGAAGCTCCTAGCCTCTGTACAATCTAATTTATGCCTAGAATGTTTTCATTCAGAGACTTACTGGTGCATAAGCTCATCCTTTCTAGTTCTGAGCTCTGACTGGCTGGTTCAACTCAGATGCTCTGGATCAAACTTCTTTCCAAGATGACTCATCCAAACTGGCTTCTCTCTTGGCCTCTGACAGAATTGCTCTACTTAGCTTCAGACTAACTTTGGTGACATGTTCTAATCTCACTCCTTCTCATTTTCTGGCTCCTGTGTCTAGCTTGCTCTCCCTCTGCAACTGTCCTGGTAAAACACATGTTTTTACCATGTGTGGCTTGGGTTTGTAATTGTACACATTACTCATGTGACTCTGCTTAAACCTAAAGTTGGCTATTGCATGAGACTAAGTTGTCTCATTTTTAGGCCACTTTCCATGTTCATTCAGCCTACTAGAGTGGTAAATAGGTCAGGATGGAGCTGAAGCTCTATTGCACAAATGTATTTCATGTTAAATGTGCCGTTGTGAACAGCTCAGTATCTTAAAACCTTTTCTCAGATGTTTTAGTATTATGTAAATTTTTACATCACCACCAGGCCTGTGCTGAAAATGCCTTGACCTGCTGAGCCATTTCCAAGGCTCCACCACCCTTTAATTAAAGAATAGTTTCAAACAGTTATGAATTAGGAGTGTGTGTGTGTGTGTGTGTGAGTGTGTAGTCAGATGACAGTTTACAGGAGCTGAGGTTGTGCCATGTGTTCCAGAGACTGATCTCAGGTTTTCAGTCTTACATGCACATTTCCTTATAACTCAATGGATGACTTGGTGGTGACCAGTTTTCAGTAGGGTCCTAAACATTAACTTTCAAAATCCCCAGTCAGGATCTGTGGGTTCAAGGAAGTGCTTTTCTTTACCAAAGCAATGGTGGCCTTATGGTTATGAGTTTTTAATTCTCGTGTTCTGATGAGGTTAAGTTGTGTGAGGCCCAAACTATTTGTTAAGCGAATACAGTTTTGAATCGCACAAAATGACTACATTTCTCCACTATTCTACTTGAAAAACACAACTAACTGTTGGAGGAAGGCGACTCCTGTGACTCCTCACAGTAAGGAAGATGGCCAGCTCATTTCTAAATGGAAACTCCCAAGTGCCACAACACATCAATCATCTGACATGTAATCCGACTTCCACTGAGCTGGAATGTACTTTAAATGTCAGGCCTTTGGATGAAGAATTTCAGTTTAGTGGGTTATGTGGCAGAAATGCCTGAATCTGGAGCCCTGTGAGCGTCGTTGGACAAACAGCTTCTCTTCAAACAGAGAGTTATAAGCTGAACGTCTTTTGTTTAAGCACATTTCCTAATGCCTTTGCCCTCATTACCTCTGTACCTCATTAAAAAGACAAAGAAAACAGTGGCAGAGAAAACATCATCAGGCTGATATTTGAGAAAATTGGAGAAATATTACATTATGGGTAGAGAAAAACTTTTTTTTTTTCTTTTGCTTAAGAAGTTGGCACTCGGGAGGCAGAGGCAGGCGGATTTCTGAGTTCCAGGCCAGCCTGGTCTACAAGTCCCGGGACAGCCAGGGCTACACAGAGAAACCCTGTCTCGACCCCCCCCCCCCAAAAAAAAAAAGAAGTTGGAAACTTCAAGCACAGTTATTATTTTAAATTAAAAGATCTTGGCATCCATTCCAGGCTGGCCTCGGATTCGTGGTTCTCTTGCTTCAGCTAGGATTAGCCTTGGGCTACCGATCCTATTTTCTATAGACTAGAGCTACCAATCCTATTTTCTAAGCCTGATGGCGAGGCTTGCTCTTATTCCCCGTACTAGGGGGCACAGTGGCAGAGACAGGAAGATCACAAGTTTAAGGATATCTCTGGTAGCTAATGAGGTCCAGGCCAGCTCAGGCTGTATGTGACTCCATGTTCAGGAAGTGGGCTGGAGCGAGGATCCCCTTCTCTTTGCACATTTTCTCCATTTTGCCATTCTTTCCACTCCCACATGCCCTCTGACCGAATTCCTGTGCCCATCCCGCAGGTATGAGACTCTTGCAGTTTATGAAAAGTGAGGCAGTCGGGAGCTCTTTTTCCAACAGGCGAATCTTTTGTTCGGGTGGGGTCAGAGATTGCTGCCTCTGTTTCCAAACAGTCCTAAATCTGCCGGACTGGACTAAGGATCTGACCCTAACCTACTTTTTCAGAATGGCTGAAAGTGAGTAACTTTTGATGCTCCAGGCCACCAAACAGCTGTGTGACCTTGGGCGACAGGGTTACGTCTTCCCCAGCCAATGGCGATTAATGATCTTTAAAAATGATCTTAATACCTGTTTCTGAACACAATCGCAAGGCTCCGACGTTGTACACAGAGGGCTTTTAAAGCTCTCCCAAGTAATTCTTAAACCGCAGAACGCTTCTGAGAGCAAACATCCGGTGCAGTGCGAGGACACCTGGGCTGCACAAGTCGCCCCGTGGGAACCTGCGAGCTTCGCGATGTCCCTCCGCCCACGCTCCGGGGAGCCTGGAAAATCGATCCTCTCGGGAGAGAGTCTGGAAAACTGCCTGAGACTCGAAGCCGGCAGCTTCCGAGAGTGGGTCACACTGCTGGCGGCGTTTAAGGACCCCAGAGAGACACACACAATTCCAATCCGGGCAGCCCGACCGACCCGCGTGGGTTCCACCTCCTTAATAACCGGGACCCCGGACTTCACCCCCTAGACCCAGCCCCCACGTCGGTGTGCCCGTTCCTCCTCCACGTGACACGGACCGGAACCGTCACTTCCGGCGGCGGGGACAGTGCGCTTGCGCGCGGCGCCCGGCTCTGCAAGCGGTTGGCACCGGCGCCGCGCCCCCCAACAGCCGCAAGAGGCGGGCGGCAACGGTGTGAGCCCGGCGCGGACGAGCTGCGACCTCCAGGGCGCGCGGGCCGCGGGGCCTAGCGCCACGCCCCCCTCGGCCGGCCCCTCCCTCTTCCCGGGTAGCTTGCGCCCCGCGCGCCAGGCCCCGCCCCGGCCCCGCCCCGGCCCCGCCCTCCCCGCTGGCTCTGCGGGCGCCGGGCAGCTGCAGCGGGCGGCCGGGGCTGCGCGCTCGGGACGCGCGGAATGTGAGGCGCGGTGAGCCGCTGCGCACCGACGCTCGCGCGCGCGAAGGGCGGCGACCCCTGGAAGACGGTCGGCCGCGCCCGGTGCTCCGCTGCGCGACGCGCGGGTCCGGGCTCTCGCCCTCGCGCGCCCTAGTGCCCTCCTGGTGCCCTCCAGCGCGCCGGCGGGACCATGAAGAAGTTCTCTCGGATGCCCAAGTCGGAGGGCAGCGGCGGCGGGGCGGCGGCTGGCGGGGCCGCGGGTGCCGGGCTCGTCGGCGGCTTCGCAAGCTCGTCCATGGGGGTCCGGGTGTTCGCCGTCGGCCGCTACCAGGTCACCCTGGAGGAGTCGCTGGCCGAAGGTACGGGCGCGGCGGGAGGCAGGTGAGGGAGGCCGGGGTGTGGCGGCGGCTGCGGGGCCGGCCCGGCGGCGGCTGGACAGTGGCTCGGGCTTGAAGCCGCTTGCTGCTCCGGTGAGGGCACGGTTGCCTCCTTAGGAGTTTGAAATCATTCTCTGTTCTTCCTGGCGCGAGGAAAGAAATAGAAGACGTCCCAGTAAGTGATGTGGTGTCATGATTGGACCCGTGACTCATTAGAGGGTCAGATGGAGCAGTGCTGGGACACTGTCTGGCCGGTGTCCTGCGTTGCTTTCGGGTCCGAGCCTCACGGACTCCCAGGGCGGTGGATTCCGCTGGGGTTTGTTTCTGCTAAAAACCAAAACAAAACAGGACTCCCAAACCACTGTATATGGCTATATGTATGCATATAATCTCTCTCTGTCTCTGTCTCTCTCTGTGTCTCTGTCTCTGTGTGTGTGTGTGTGTGTGTGTGTGTGTTGGCACGGTCTTCTAAGTTCAGTGGCTGCTTAGGGGTGGCGTGTGGGAGTAAACTTGAAGCACGTTTATCTTAGTTGTTTAGAATCTTCTCCACACAAGGTCCTGTTTTTCTCCTCTCTTTGTCATTTTGTTAGTACTTTAACAGGCAAAGTGGAACAGTTTAACTTTCCCATGTGAGGTTTTTGGTGGCTCTTTTATTGTCTGAAGGAGTTTATGACAGCGTGTGAAAGCATAGCTAGGAAAAAACAAAGTTTACCCCGTGTTAAAAAATTTTTCTTGACTTTTGTTTTGTATCTCTGGTGTAATTGGTTTGTAGAAAATTACTTTCTGATTTCTTATTGCATGCCTTGAGCTCTGAAGTTTTGAATATGGAATATTAAGAAATATGTTGAAAAAGTTCCTGAGAAATAATCTCTTGTTGGTATGTATGTAAGTGACTTTTAAAAATAAGAATAAGAAAACCATGAGTTCGAGGCTAGCCTGGTCTACAAAGTGAGTTCCAGGACAGCCAGGGCTATACAGAGAAACCCTGTCTTGAAAAACCAAAAAAAAAAAAAAAAAAAAAAAAAAAAAAAAAAAAAAAAAAAAAAAAAAAAAAAAAAAAAAAAAAAAAAAAAAAAAAAAAAGAATAAGAAAACCAAAGACTGTAGGAATACGTTTTGATATTCTGTGTTGACATGGTTTGAAAAACAAGACAGCTTCCACTTACAGTTTTGAAATTCCATGAACAATAGGAATCAGCACAAGAAAGAGCTGAGGGCTTCTGTCTCTAGAATAAAGGAAAAGCAGACTTGCATTATCAGGGGTGTGTGTCTTGGTTTTGTAGGCCATTGTTCATATTAACAGCACCCCTCTCCTTCATCTGAGCCTTGGTGACGTGGAGGGACGCGGTTGCCAGACTTTTCAGGAGGGTTTCTGAGTAGTTTTGATAGGTTTGTTCCATTGCAAACTTTGCTAGCTATTGATTCCACAGGAATTTAAAATGTGGACTAAGTTGGGTAGGTGTTAGCATCGGTGGCTGTCAACTCACAAGTATACTGTCAGTTGTTCAATAGTACACCGAAGTCTAGCTTGAATAGTGTTAGCCTTTCTCACTGAGTTTCAGGTCTCTTAGTATTAAGAAAATACTAACATTTCATCAGTAGACTGTAAATCTTAACATAGCTCTCACTGTGTTACCCCACACTCAGTAACAAAGCACTGTTACAGTGTTCATTTATGTGTGTGTGTGTGTGTGTTGTGTGTGTGTGTTCGAGGACACACACATGACAGCAGACCCATCCCACCAGACTTGAGACAGAGTTTTGCTAAAGTTACTAGGCAAGCCTTGAATTTTCCATCCTCCTGCTTCAGCCTTCCAGTGCTGGGCTCCTATGCAGGTTATCAACATGCACGGTATACTGGCTAGTTTTGTGTCAACTTGACACAGCTGGAGAGTTATCACTGAGAAAAGAATTTCAGTTGGAGAAATGCCTCCACAAGATCCAGCTGTAAGGCATTTTCTCAATTAGTGATCAAGGGGGGGGGGTGTCCCCTTGTGGGTGGTACCATCTCTGGGCTGGTAGTCTTGGTTCTATAAGAGAGCAGGCTGAGCAAGCCAGGGGAAGCAAGCCAGTAAGGAACATCCCTCCCTCCATGGCTTCTGCATCAGCTCCTGCTTCCTGACCTGCTTGAGTTCCAGTCCTGACTTCCTTGGTGATGAACAGCAATGTGGAAGTATAAGCTGAATAAACCCTTTCCTCCCCAACTTGCTTCTTGGTCATGATGTTTATGCAGGAATAGAAACCCTGACAAGACACATGGCTTCCAGTGACTTTTGCTTTAAGCGTTTCTGTTTGATATTTGTGGTGTGTACCCTGTGTATGTGTGCCTGTGGGTACACTCATGTGTATGCCTGTGTGCACTTGTGTGCAGAGCAACGTTAAGTGTCTCCCTCTCTTGCTTTCCACCGTAGTTTATAGGACATTGAGCTCAGAGCTCATACATCCGGCTAGGCTGCTGAGGCCGGCCAGTGAGCTCCAGTGATCCATCCACCTGTTCTCTTTCTCTGCTAGCATTGGGGGCCCCCAGAAGACGGCCACAGTACTCAGCTTTTACATGGAAATTGGAGATCCGAATTTAGGTCCTGATAATTGCTTGACAAGCACTTTACCTTTTGGTTTCTGCCTCATTGAAATTTATTTCATTAATTGCTGGGCGTGGTGGTGTTTTCCTTTAATACCAGGCAAGTGGGTCTCTATGGGTTCAAGGCCAGCCTGGTCTACATAATAAGCTCTAAGACAGCAGGGATACAAAGAGATACCACGTCTCAGAAACAAAGGAAAAAAAAAAAACTCCATGAAAATAGGTACTTACTTGGCTTTAATGAGTGATCAGGTGGTAGGTGGAAGCAAAGGTTGAAGGAACTTTTATGAAAGATGGAATTTCCTGTGTTTGCACCTTGGTTCCTGGGTCAGGTTCAAATATCTAGAAGGCAGGGCCCTAGGCTTCTTTCTGGTGAGCTGGTCTTCTTTTTCTAGAGCACACAGCTGAAAGACTATTCACTTTATTTTTCAACATTCTGCAGGCTAGGTGAGATGCTAGGCACAAGTCTGGTCCACACATAAATATGATTAATCAATAATTGACAGACTTGCTTGTCATTTGAGGCAAGTGTGTATGAAGAGGCGTAGCATTCAGAGTGACCACTTGTCTTTACAATATACCACTCTCTGTCTTACTCTGTAATTGACTGTGTTCTATAAGTTGGAATGAACACTGGCATAGCAAATACTGAGTCACTGCTTCCAGGGGACATGGCGGGGTTAGATACCACAGAACCTTGCTTCGCAGCATCCTGGTCGGTGATTTATACGTGTGCCTATCCTTTGTGTGTTTGTGTTTAAAGACACCTTGTTTAGTGTCTTGTTAGTGATTCATTAGCATATCATATCTCTAGCTCAGGCCAAAGTGAAGATTATCTCACATGTTTTCTTTGGTAGGAAAACCAGAACGTTTCTTGCACCTGTGTACTCTAGCTTGTGCCGTGCTCAGGAACCCCTTTAAACACAGAAATCACCGAGAAAAAGCAAGTGAGGAGAAGGTTACACTCTCCACGGCCTGGAAAGGACCCTTGTGACAGTAAGAGAGCTAAAGTAGGAACATGCAAGTCAAGAGATTCAGTTTTCCGCCCATTCGTTATATCTGCAAGTGACAATAAGTGCCAAGAATTGGGACTTAGGGAGTTTCAGCAAGTTGAAAATGTGACAGAGTGCTGAAATGGTGACCAGCTCTTGTCATACACATGTGTGCATGGATTTGAATAGTACCTTAGCTGCAACCAAAGCATTTTCAGGGGCATACTTCTGTGTGCACTAAACTGTTGGTGTAGTTCTCTGCAAAACACTTTCTGTTTCTGTCTTTCTAGTCAGGCATGAAAATGCTTGAAAGTGCTTGGATCTCCTCCCCTCACCCCCTTTTCAGTTTCTACTGAAAGTTTTTAGGACTGATACCATAGCGAGGCATTTTCTTATGTTTTCTCAAAAAGTGACTCCGTTTCATGAGTTGAACTAATCCTGACTTTGCACTTTTAAATGAGGCAGAGTCGCCTGTCTGTGTTAGCGGGAACCAACATCCACTTGTCAAGCACAGATAACTCAGTATAGCCTTTCAGCTTTCATTAAGAGGGAGGGCTGGTTTGCTGACCATCTGTCCATCCAAAAGAAGGGTTTTGATGTGTGTGTAGGGGAGCAGGAAGAATGTTTGTTTGTTCGGTTCTGTTTTTTTGAAACAGGGTCTCCCATAGCTCTGGCTGGCCTCGACACTAGCTATGTAGCTGAGTCTCAAAGCTTGCCAGCTCTTCCCAAAGTGTGAGCGCTTGCCACACACCACGCTCAGGAAGTTGGTTCTTGTGGATTGTTATTTTTTCCATCCACATATTTAGTGTAGAGAATAACCTTAAAGGGGATGTCTGGAGTGTAACACGGATGATGGGCTGAGCCAATTAATCTTGAGGTTACCTGGGCCGAATAGGCATTGCACTGAGAGCATGGAGAGGGTAATTCCTACTGTATGCTTATGCTGCTCTCAGTAATTGGAGAATTACAGAATTCTGTAAGTGTAATGCTTTCTAAGCATTAGCTGTGTGGAGTGAGTGAGCCTAAGCTGAATATTAACTGCTCCTCATTGTTAATTTTATAGGAAAGTAGTAACATATTGTACACTTAATTTTGCAGTGAAGTCAGTAGGAAATGATGAATTTGAGTATCTTGCCAGAAGAAATCATCTTTGGCTATCCAGAAACTTAAGTCAATGTTACCAGGAGAGGACAGGAAAGATAGAAGGGAGAGTTTCACAGAAATATCAACGATTGTTGGGTTCCACATTCGTATTAAGTGTGGCTCATAGAACGAGTACAGACGATCTCTAGCTCAGTAGGACCTGTAGTGTAATGCAGAAGACACATGTTAAAGAAGTAGAGACCTCTTGGTTAAAGTGGTTAAAAGAGAAGAGAAAGCATATGGCCTTAGAGAGAATGGTTGAGTCTAGGGAATGAAGAAGAGCCTTTCAATACTTTAGCAGAAGCCAAAGGGCAGGAAGGAAGTGTTGGCGAGTGAGCTGTGGAGAGAGGGCTGTTGTAGAGTAGGCCAAGAAGGAGCAGGCCCTGTGTGAGGAAGGCCTCAGGAGCTGGACCGTGCTCAGAGCAGTGAACCATGGAGATGCTCTTGTTGAGCAGGGTCTTGTGGACTGCGATGATGGATCATGTTGGAGATAGCTCTGAGGTGGTGGTAATGGGTACTGGGTACGGGGCTTTGCACGGCAGGCTGAGCTTGGCTTTTATCTAAAATGCAACAGGAAGATAATGAATAATTTAAAACGGTAACTGATTTTCCTATGGTCATGCAGATTGCTAGATGGAAAATGGTTGAGAAATGTGTAAAGTGAAATGACTAAAAATGACAGAGTGGAGATTAAAATGTTAGTATTCAAATGTAAGGGCCTTGGAGGGTCTGTTCGGGAGGTGAGAAGGGTCACCGTGACCTGCTTTGCTTATACTATACTGCTCTTGGATGGAGGCAGCATTTGCTAAGTACAGGACAGATTTGGGGAACGACCGAGCAGCTCCAGAGGTGTCGAGGTATCTGAGAAGACATGCCTAGTGGGACTTGGGTGTATGGTACCTGATACCATTGCTGCAGCATCTGGAGCCACGCATTAGACAAGTGAGGATTTGATGCCTGGAAACCTGGGCTGTTTCAAGAAGGGGAAGGGAGCTGTGCTTACTTGATCTGTTTCTGGGCCTGGCTGTCACAGCCCTTGGTACTCTGCGATCCACCTTCACGGTTTCACCCCTGGACTCTGCTCCAGCCTCAGCGTACTGCTCTGCTCTCCGAGACTCTGTGACTCACATTGGTGTTTGCCTGTCACTTTACTTGGTGTAATCTCTGCTCCGAAGTAATGGTTATGGTAGCTGATTCCTTTCTCTGGACACCTGTGGCCATTTGCTTTCATCTGTTGTATCACGTTCAGTCTCTTGTTTTGAAATGTGATCATGTTAGCCCTTACAAACACTAAGATAGTTATTTACTGTTGGTCTCTTACCTCTCCTAAGAGATAGTAAACTTTGGGGAACTAGAAACTAACTCTCTCTCTCTCTCTCTCTCTCTCTTTCTCTCTCTCTCTCTCTGTGTGTGTGTGTGTGTGTGTTGTGTGTCTCTCGTTTTCTGAGATAGGGTTTCTCTGTGTAGACCTAGCTATCCTGAAATTCACTCTGTAGACCAGGCTAGCCTGGAACTCAGAAATCTGCCTGCCTCTGCCTCCCGAGTGCTGGGATCAAAGGCATCTGGCTAGAAAGAATCTTAATTGCTGCTGTATTTACAAGTTTTTGTACTCTTCCAGGTCATTCAACTGTGATGATGTTTGACTTTTAAAACTAAATGTATTTCATTTTCTTCATGATTATTGTACACTTGAGAGTGCTGGCGCATGCCACAGCACCCATGGAGAGGTCAGAGTGGCAACTTTTGGGAACTGGTTTTCTCTTTCTTCCGTGGGACCTCGAAAACTCAGTTTGTGGGCAGGTGCTTTTACCCACTGAGGGAGCTCACAGCCCTGGATTCTGTTTCAAACCACATCTTTTTAATATAATTGAGAACGTAATTTGGAAGTTGAAATGTACCAACGAAGGGCTCTTTATTGGACCATCAGAATCTTTTATTCGGGCCAGGGGACTCTGCATTTTTTTTTTAACGTTTGTGAAGGCAAGTTAACTCTGAGTATCACTTCACTGACTCGCTTTAACCTCACGACTAGCTGGGGGTCTGTGCATAGTCCCCTCATCCTGCCCACATAGCTTTCTTTATTCTGCAGAGGTGGCTTCTGAGAAAGAAAAACACAGAAAATGAAAGCAGAGAAAGGCACACCCTGTGCGCCTGTGCGATAGTTTTATGCTGTGCCGCCTGAGAGTGCAGAGGAGGAGGTCTCTGGGATCCCGGTCCACAGCTGCTGTTCTCTCAGGCATGCCCAGTGCTTATAATTGTTCCTTCTGTGTTGAGTTAGATTCTTAGGAAACGTTTCCTCCCTGAAACATGGATTCGGTGTATGAGAAGACTGAAAATGGAATCATATGACATACGGTATGCCAGAGGCCAGTCAGTGTGAGCAGAGCTCAGAGTCAGGCTTAGTTTTAAACTTTTTTTAGTGAAAGCTTATCCTAGCCTTGTGACAACTTGCTCTCAGAGCAGCCCCACACTTCTCCAGCATTGGTTGCCACATTGAATCCACCGGCATCTTTATCTCAGGCCACCTAGTCTCGAGAACTGTGAGAAAAGAATGTTTTGTTTATATCCCAGCTTCTTAAACTGTGGGTCACCCCCCCCCTTATGTAACAGTGTGGGTGTGTGGGTGTGAAGAATTTTGGCAACAGTAACAGTTTTCTGAATGACCAAAGACTAAAATTTAATTGAAAATCAAACGTGTAAGGCATCCGGTGTGCTCTGGAGGACTCTGTTGCTGTGGCTGGCTGCCTCTGCAGTCTGGAAGCTGAGCACAGAGCACGCACACCTTGCCTAGCACATGCTGTTTTACCATGCAACACCACCAGACACCGCCTGCAACATCTCTGCTCGAGTGGAGAGTTGACGTTAGGAGTCGCAGTGCTTTTACTGAACACACGGCTCTGCTCTTCTGGAAACAGTGCTTTAATTACAGAAAAACAAAGGTGTAGTATTTTCCCGTTGCCATTCCTCATATCAAATTAGTTTATATTTGGATTGTATTACATTACATTAGAATGTTAAAAAATTATTATTTGAACTGTTGGTTTGATTTCTGTTAAAAAAAAATGTTTAATGAATTTTGGCTTGAGCCTATGGCAGACTTTCTGACAATTTCTGAAATGGCCCTAAACTCATGTTTGCCATTTTGTACTGAGTATTATATGAGACAGTGTTCTCAATGTCAACAACTATAAAGTGGAAATATCAATCAGCGGACAAACATTGAAAATACTGTGTTCTGAAGAATCAAATATTTAGCCAAGATCTGATTCCTTATGTATAAGCAAATGAGGACACTCATCGCATTAGTACATACATTTGCTTTCATTTTAATAAGTGGGAAGCTGTGTGTGCCAAAGATTTCTTTACATTTCTGTACAATTTGTTGTCACCGAAGCGTGATTGGAGTACCTGTTTTGCATACCGAGTACCTTTCTTAGGCAGAAGGGGCTTATGGGTGGACAAAGCTTAAGAAGCCCTGGTTGGTCCATCACCCAGCCTGTGGTATGTTGATATAATTGGCAGGAGAGACCAAGACATTTCTGTTTTATTTATCTTGTATTGTTATATTTGCCTGGAGTGCATATACCTGTTGTTGTGTCCCCTGCCCCTTGTTGAAATTGGGTATTGTAGGAGGCATTTATTAATAGAATTTCTTACTGCAAATCTTTTGTTTGCTCCTGAAACCTGTCTCAACCTATGGCCCCAGGTGTAGCATCTGTTTCTCATGTGATAGCACTTCCTCAGTTATGTTCTGTTCCAATAAAAGGTTTCGTTATTTTAAAATGTAGCCCATTTAGGATTTGGCTTGTTCTCTGTTACCTCTACATGTCGTACGCACAGAAAGCATTCCATGTCGTATGCACAGAAAGCATTCAGTGTGTTTGTGAAAAGTGAGTCTTTGACTTCCACATGACCAGAAGGCCTAGTAAATGCTACCGTGAGCAGACACACTCACTGGCATTCCATATGGCTGCCTGTCCCCACTCGTTTGCAGCTGATGGTTGTTCCCGGCCCCCTTACTCCTTTCCTTTACACTGCCACTGAGCCCCAGTCCCCGGCCCCCAACCCTGCTGTTATGTCTTTTGGTAGTAACTAAAATAGGAAGGATCTGGAAGAAGATACTTTATAATCGTGTAGTTATAGTATTAACTAGGTGGACAGAAACACTGCATGAGATTGGGTTTTGAATTTTGGGCTTTTTTTTTTTTCTTCTGTTTACATGTCTAGTTAATGTTTAAGTTTTGTTAACTTTTATTTAGGTGTGGCTTTCAAAATGTTTTTGCGTGAGGTCCTTTGACAGGTATCACCCCACTAAAGGAAGTCATTACTGTGGTATATTAGGAGCTGGGTGGTTCTAACTGGGTGGTGTATAACTCTTCTTATGGCAGAACCCTTTTGGAGACTTGTCAGTTGCATGTGGCCATCTCTTGGGTGGGTGGGTGGCGGGTAGCACCTAGGTTTAATTGGATGCGTGGCTGAGAGGGTAAGAGATCAGGAGGAAGGGGAACAGCTTTTGAGGCTCTCCTCTAGCTTTGAGACTCCTAATTGGAGCAGGCCACATTAGAATTACTTAGTTCTATCCTATCACCTTAGTAGATCTTGACTTTTCTTTCAGATTAGGACATTTGTAATCTTAACACAAGGTCAGAGAGAACAACCATGGTGTATATGGTTTTGTTCATAGCACATAGCACATCATCATTATCTTGACATTCTTCCATACTTGATTTCTAAGAGTAAAAGAGTTCTGACACCTCCCTTCCCTGCCTAAATACTATAGTTATTTGTTTTCCCAGGGGCTTGTTGGCTAGACCTTTGTTAGGACTGGCTTGGACTTTTACACATTTAACTGTCTTCTTGTGAATGAGATTATCAGTAGGTTAGATTTTACTGCTCACTCTGGAATCATTAAGATATTTATACTAAAATTGTTAAACAAGATAGTGAAATATTTCCCAACTGAATCCTGTGAAGTGTTTCCCTAGGACGTGTGATCTTATGCAGTGACTCACTTTAATTCTGTGGCCTGCCTCATAGGTTGCTGCTGAGTGCTAGTGTCCCATCCTTGGTGTCAGGAAAGTGATGATACAGATTTAACCAGTAGGTTGCATACTTTTTTTTTCCCCCCCAGAATTAGGGTAAAGACATGTGTTGAACTGTGCATAACCTTTTTTTTTTTTACATAATTTTTTATTAGATATTTTCTTCATTTACATTTCAAATGCTATCCCCAAAGCCCCCTATACCCTCCACCTGCCCTGCTCCCCAACCCACCCACTCCTTCCTGGCCCTGGCATTCCCCTCTACTGGGGCATATGATCTTTGCAAGACCAAGGGCCTCTCCTCCAATTGATGGCCTACTAGGCCATCCTCTGCTACATATGCAACTAGAGACACAAGCTCTGGGCGGGGTGGTGGTGGTGGTGGTACTGGTTAGTTCATATTGTTGTTCCACCTATAAGGTTGTAGACCCATTTATCTCCTTGGGTACTTTCTCTAGCTCCTTTATTAGGGACACTGTGTTCCATCCAATAGATGACTGTGAGCATCCACTTCTGTATTGGCCAGGCACTGGCATAGCCTCACAATAGAGAGCTATATCAGGTTCCTGTCAGCAAAATCTTTCTGGCATTGTGCATAACCTTTGGATGATGTCTTCTGTGATGACTAACAACTTTATAAGATAGCGAATTGCAGTAATGTGGATATTAAAGTTTTTGTGTGAGATACACACACACACATACACACACACACACACACACACATACACACATATATGAATATATATATATATATATATATATATATATATATATATATATATATATATATATATATGGTGGATCAACATTAGGTGTATAGTAAGCTCTGAATCTCATTAGTACAGTGCTAGTAATTGATCCAACCTGCCCAGTTCAAATCTTCACAAATAATCAAATGGACTGATAAATATTTGGCATTAAAAAAAAAAACCTTTTGTCAAAATACTATTTATATATTCCAAGTGAAAAACTTCAGAATCTCAACCCAAACGAGTGCTTTTTATTTCTAATCTAGTAAAGGTAGTGCTACAGTTTTATTTTTGTGCTGACTCTTCATAGGAAGGATGGAAAGAGAAGAGGGGGAACCTTGGGCTCATGGTATCAGGCAGATGGTCAGACAGCCTGTGGCCCCTGACTTTGTTTCTGGGCTGGGTGAGGTGGAGCCATTCATCTCAGAGACACAGAAGGGTATGGGATCTCAGGCACAACCCCAGTGCTCACTTCTTCTGTAGACAGGCCTGGCTGCTAGTATATCGCCTCCCAAGAACTTGTTGACTTGTGTGACTATAATTCAGTGTATTAACCCATGGGTGACATCAGAGCCCATGATTCAGTCACTCCTCAGCGATTTCCAGCTCCTTCAAGTCTTCAACATGTGTCTTTCTCTTCTTTTCTTTTTAAAAAGTACTTCTTATTCATACTCGAACACGTATTTTTTTTTTAAATTATCTTATTTCAAGGGTGTCTCGTGCCTACCTGGTTCAGCGGGAATAAGACGCAGGACAAACCAGGTTTCTTCTCAGGACAGTTTACTCAGGAAACGTAAAGTGGCAAATGGCAATGCAGAATGGCCATGCATGCAGTTACAGAGTGAAAATGGTGAATGGCAGAATGGGGCCGAGAAGAGTGGAGTAGCAGTGTGGAGTGGTAGAATGGAATGGGGACCCCGAGCCAACCCAGGAGCAGCTACTTAAACCCTGTCCTGGCCAATCACTGAGCTGCCCCGTGCCTCTCGCTCATACACCAGGTGGTCTAGGGCTGCCCCGTGGCTACACCAGGTGGTCTTGGGCACAAGATCAAACAACAGCTGACACTGCCTAATGCCAATTAAGAGTTGTTTATGCCAGTACAGCTGAGTCGGTCGATGCCGTCTTTAAGGAGCGGTTGAATGGCTCCCTACACAACGGTAGTTTTTGAATCTATGCAGGTAACCTAACCTAGATATGGTAGCTCTTGGGGGCCTAGACTTAAGAGGGTGGTGCAGGAGTACTGCTCAGAATTTTATTATGAGATCCTGTCTTTAAAAGAAAAACAAAACAGAAGACAACCCTCCCAGGTCTGGATTTTCTTTCTCTTTTTTAAAGATTGATTTATTCATGTATTTTGTATATGTGAGTGCTCTTGTCTTCAGACACACCAGAAGAGGGAATCAGATTCCATTACAGATGGCTGTGAGCTACCATGTGGTTGCTGAATTGAACTCAGGGCCTCAGTCAGTGCTCTTAATCTCTGAGCCATCTCTCCAGGATTTTATTACTTGTTTATTTATTTACTATATATTTTTGATAGTTTGATCCAAAGAAGATGTAAGAAGCACATTTATGAAATTTTTTTCGTTGTTCAAAATCAGATTTTTATGAATCTCATGAATTTGTAGAACAAGACACTTTGATGCATACATGAACACTTTGTTTGTTTTGGCATCCCAGCACTGCTGTTTGCTGGAAAGCTGCAGGCATCTCAGAAAGTTAATGTTGCTGTGACAGGTGGCCCAAGAGGACAACTTAACAGAGACTTGTCTTAGCCATGGCTTCTGGGACAACAATAAGGAGACAGGATAGCAAGGAGCGTGTGCTGCAGGAGAGTGGCTCACCCTGTGCTGCACAGAGCCAGAGAGAAGGGGAGAGCACACTCTCATAGGCTAGTCCCTCCCTGCCCTAAAGCCTCGGCACCTCTGAATGCTGCTAACAGCTAAGGACTGAGTACGAAACTTACCCTTTTGGGTGCATCTCATATTCAGACTGTAAGAGCCACGATGGATTATGTGAAGTCAGGTCTATTGATTTTTTTCACCTTTTGGAAAACTATAGATAGGATTTGTGTCTGGTGTATAAAAGCCAGAATTAATGATAACATATCAGTCTCCTTTTGAAAATGATCTAAACATTGTATTGAATAGAATTAGTATTGTCAGACTGACAGTCTTTAGAAAATGCTAGTGCTCCATCAGATTTTTCATAATTGAACTGCTTATTTAATTTTAGTTCCCTCATTTTTAACTACGGGAAGGGAAGAAGATGATGGAGCCCAGAGTTACAGTGCTGGTGTTGGTTAGAGGGTAGTGCAACCTTAGGTCTCAGGGCTCTACCCTAATACTTCCTCTAATGTGTATGCCTCACATAGGCCCTGTATACATACAGCAGGCCTCTTGATGAAGATGAGGACTTGCTCATTGGTGTCAGGAGGCTGGAGGACTTCAGTATTTTGGAGAGACAGCTAGAGTTTTTAATGATAGAGGAGTATGGGGGTGCAATGCTCTTAAATATTTTCATCTTGAGTTTCAGAGTTAAAGCTTGTTTATTCTTTTTGAAGACCATCAATCAGGTGCTACAGCTTTTGAGGCAAGACTGATTAATTTGGAAAGTTTAAAATGAGTTGACTTACAGTTCCAATGGGTTAGAGGTCCATAGCGGCAGGGAAGGCATAGCAGCTGGAGAAGGATGCTGAGAGATCACATCTCAGCTTCCGTAGGAAGCAGGATGGGGAACACACAGAAAGTAGGCTGAGGCTCTAGACTTTCACCTCCCACCACCCCATTAATGCACTTCCTCCAAACAGGCTCCATGACCTGAAATTCCATAACTTTTCCAAACAGCACCAATAGCTAGGAACTAAGGGGTCAAACACATAAGCCTCTGGGGGACAGTTCTCATTCAAACCACCACACTCGGCTTCTTTTGAATTAATCTGTAATTCTTCTGCTAGAGAAGTTCTGTCCTACATGAGATAATGTATCCATGCTCTTCATGGTATGCCATGCCATGTAGAACTGCACCAGTTTTGTCGGCTGGACCCAGCAAAGCAGCGCCTAGCAGTGTTTGTGGGGCTGGAAGGGGTGAGCAGAGTCCATCCTAAATGGAAACCCCGGTCCCTCCCTTCAGCCACTAAGAAGCACTAGTCTGTTTCTGGGAATCTGAGTAGTTTAGACACTTCCAGAGTAGAAGCAGATAGCATTTGTCCTTTTATGCCTGGCTTTCTTAGCATCATCTC
The DNA here is from genome assembly GCA_902729485.2 of Mus minutoides. Lineage (NCBI taxonomy): Eukaryota > Metazoa > Chordata > Mammalia > Rodentia > Muridae > Mus > Mus minutoides. Next base: position 408,122 of record LR753352.1, on the reverse strand, counting down.
TTCAGGACTAGTCCCTGGTATAGTTTGCCTCAGAATTTCATTCCTCCTCCTCCTCCTCCTCCTCCTCCTCCTCCTTGGAAGGGAACCAACTTGTCTAAGCCTCTCAAGTGCTGGGATCACTGGCCTGTGCCTTCAACCCCAGCTCCCCATTCTCTTAAAATCCAATGCTGCTCCATGTGTGTTTATGTCACATTTGGGTGTCTGTTCACCTGTTCATGGACATTTGGGTTGTTTCTACCTTCGGCTGCAATTGCTGTGTATATATGTTGATATGTATGTGTGTGTGTGTGTGTGTGTGTGTGTGTGTAGAATATATATATATATATATATATATATATATATATATATATATATATATATATATGTAAATATATATTATATATATATAATGCACGAACACATGCACTCATGCCTGAATCCCTAGTTGTACAGCCTTTTATTATCTGTTCTGTGCCTAGTTTTTGGAGGCTTCCATTCTGCTTATCATAGTGCGCAGTGATCCCAACTTTGCAGCGTCCTTGTCTCGCCAGCACTTGGCCATGTTCTGTGATCTCTGTGAGCGTACCCTAATGATGTGTGATGTTCTGTGATCTCTGTGAGCGTACCCTGATAATGTGTGATGTTCTGTAATTTCTATGAACGTACCCTAATGATGGGTCATGGCTTTCATGCACATGTTCCTAACCATTTGTGACTTTGAGCTTCTTTTCATTACCTAACTGGCTATGTGTTTCATATCATTAAAAGACATGAGAAATGTGGCTTGCTTTTGCTGTGTAATGGTGAATACATGGTGAATAATTGAGAAAAAGCTTTCGGAATCCTGCCTTATGGAATGCCATTTTTATTTGAAGGCATGGCTGACAAACTGATTATGCATTTAGATCTGGGTTCTGGCAGCCAGTTCTCTCAAGTGCTGGAGTGAGTGTCATTTAGGGAAAACAACTGACAGGTGTTATTAATGTTGGAATTTGAACTTTCAAAAAACAATTATAACTTTGGAGAACGTGTATCTGCCATTATAATGTTGACAGCCTCATTACTTTAATGGCTGAGAAGACAGGTGATATTAACAAATGCAGTTTAAAAAAAATTGTATAGTGGAACAGCTGTATAGCTTGAGCTGTATTTTCCAGCACATCATTTACAAAGCACACGATTAACACATGGATTTTAAATATAGCAGTACAAAAAGTCAATGATAAGGTTTCAGATGCCATATTGCAACTGGTCTTTAAGAAACAAATTGTTAGTGTTTTACCTGAGTAGGAAAGAATAACATATTTATAATATATATATATATTTTTCTAAGAAGACAATTAAAAATAGTCTTTACCTACATCTATGTGAAACTGAATTTTCATTATATACCTCATGCAGCCAAAATAATATTACAGATTTACATATATAGACCTAGCACTATGGATCTTTTTCTATACAGAATGGTAAAGCTGTCCTGGGTTAGGAGCTAGTAGTCACAGGTGTCTGCTGGCTAGTTTGGTCTAATACATATGGTATGCATAAAACACAAGATTTTAAAGCTTTATTATGAAAAATGTAAAAGGTATATATATAATATTTATAAATATCTATAAATGTATATTCATATTAAATATATGTATGTGTGTGTGTTGGTACCTGGGATTGAACTCAGGGTCTCATATATGCTATATGTACTCTGTTCCATATACCTAGTTCCTGATAGTTTGATAATATTGGTTATATATTGAAAGAAGATTATTTTATATATGGTCAGTCAAATGAAATATATTATTAAAATTAATGTTACTAATTGATATTTTAATGTAACTGTCAGAAAATTTAAAATTATATATGGCTTACATTGTGTTAGATCTGTGTTGTTTATGACTGAGCCATTATGTATTGCTGGTTGTATGGATTATACACTTTGCAAATGATACTGCTTGTTTAGGGCTCACAAATAACCTGCCTCTGGTGGTGGTTGTTGTTTTGGTTAAAGGATTTTAATAGTTTATTTCTTTATTGATTTATTTGTATGTTCTTAAACTGGCATGGGACCAAAGAAACCTTCTTTCCTTTATTTAATTCCTTTAGGTAATTTGTAACAGTAACAGACATGTGACTGACTCAGTCCATTAATTCTAAAAATGACTGTCCTATTGTAGGAAAGAAAATTCGGGTAAGCGTAGAGAAAATATTTTATGTGGGATGGAGAGTAAGTTGAACTATCTGGCTGCATTCAGGCTCTGTGAGTGAGAGTCGTGAGGAGGGTTTTGTCTGAGGAGCAGGCTGCTGTGGCCCTGTTAAGGCTCTGTGAGTGAGAGTCGTGAGGAGGGTTCTGTCTGAGGAGCTGGCTGCTGTGGCTGTTAAAGTTCTTAGGACTGTAGCTTGGTTGCTCCAGCCTTTGACGCAGTGTTACTCCAACCCAAGGACCGACCGACATGGGCTTGTTAAGCGGCTGCTCCCTCCTGGGCCCACGTTCCTTTCCTAGCAAGGGTGAGGTGGTGACACTGCTTCTACTGTCACAGACTACCTTGTCCTGTGAGTCCACGAGGGCCACTGTGAATACCCACTTTGTTATGGCAGGAATCATCAGTAGACAGACAGGGTCTCACTGTGCATAACTCAGAGACCTCCGCCTGCCTCTTGTTCCTAATTGTTCCTGTTGTGTGAGAACCATAGCCAGCAACTCCCAGTAGCTCAGTCTTCAGGTTCATCTAGGTCTTCAATCTCAAAAACAGTAATTCTGTATTAAGGGGAAGACTTTAGGTCTGTTAAGGATTCTAGGTGTTTCTTCACTGTTGGGAGTTTGACTGATATGAATACTGTGTAAATGAGGAAATCCTTCATATTATCAAGTATTCTTTTATAGGAATAATCTCTTTTTCTCCTCCCTTGCCCCCTCAGTGTGTGTCTGGGGTAGTAGCAGCAGGGTCTCACACTTTAGCTCAGGCTGCTCTGGAAAGTAGCATGTAGCCCAGGCTGCCATTGAGCTCATGCATCTCTTACTCAGGCACTCCAGGTCTGCCGAGATCCCGGGTGTGAGCCACCGGCTTAGCTTGTCTCTCTCCTTTTAAAATTCATTCAGTGAAGTTTTCTTCAGTTAGGTCCTGAAACTCCATAAGCTTAATAGCATATGCTTATATTGTGAGTGAAGTCACCTTTCATCATTATAAAAATTATGTTGATTATTCTAATCTTTGTGGTTGCATAGTCTTACTTTGAGGCCTAAGAATCAAAGATAAAAAGAAAGTCCCTATCTAGGATTGTCTTGTCTGGATGTTTTTAATGGACTTGTTTCTCTAACTAAAGGTGACTCATGTTAGTAGAGAAAAATTTTAAGTCACAAAATGTGAAATTATATCATTTGGTGAAAAAAACAAAGGAAAATGGGATGCCTTCTAGAAACCCAACCCGTTTCAGTCTCTCAGCTTCATTGTATGGACAATTTCATATCACAGGAGATGGCTCAGGGAGTAACTTCTAGATTATAGGAATAACTTTTTAAACTTAGTTTTATTTTCTTTGTCACATGTTACCTTCCTTTCCTCTCTTAACCCAGTCTCTGGCCACCATTCTTTTTGTCCCTGAATTGGACTCTGATAGGAGGTTTCAATAATTGAAACTGCAGTATTTGTCTGCCTGTGGTGGGCTTCTTTCACTTGATTTTGTTAAGACACATGGAAGGTTAAAACATAACAACTATGCCGTGGTACTTATGAGAAAGATGGACAGAGCAAAGTGCATGTGCTTTAGCAGAGCTAAGTCATTGTGAACGTGGATGCCGGTGCTTGCGGGGAAGGTAGGAAGGAGGATCAGGGTTTGAAGGCCGCTGTGGCTACATAGACCCTGTGTCAGGCTCATAGAGACCCACCCCTTCCTTCTGTCCAAGTGCTGGAATTAAAGGTGTGCCACCTCACAGGTTATGGGAATAGTTTATAAATGTTGGTAGCTGCAGAAACCCACACCAGCAATGAAAATGACTTGCCTTATTTTCTTTCTTGATTGCTTTCTATATCATAAAATAAGTTGTTTGATTCTGGAAATAATTTGCAAAATCTGATCATGTTTCTTCCCAAGGGTGACTAAACCTGCCACTTAAGAAGTTTTAGGGAAGTCACAGTGAATTCTCTTACCCAGAAACCTTCGCAGAATTCCACTGGACTTATCTAAAAGCGTATGTGACTAATTGGTCTTTAAGGTAAAATGCCTGCCTTAATAAGCCAGCCACACATCGTTAAGATCCATGTCACTAAGTTGAGTGATAATTTATGCTTGGGTACTCAGGGCCTTAATGACAAAGTACCCTCTGCTTGTGACACTTGGCTCCTTCCAACATGTTAATTGTTGAATTTTATTTTATTTTAGAAGTGCTGGGACTCAAACCCAGCATACACATGTTAGGTAACTAGTGCACTTCTCAGCTCTACCCTAGTCCTGTTTGAAAGTTTAACTAAATCTTATCAAAATGTTTCTATATACTATGCTCACACAGATAAGAGATGGCAGTGGTATTATCACGGCTTTATGCTGGAACATTTGCAGAAATGTTCTAGTTGCCTAGAGAATTTCCCCATCCATTGTGACCCCCATCCCCCATCCCAGAAGTTGCTCTGTTATTGCTCTTGGCCTACTGTCAGCCTGGCAGGGTCACACTGTTGCTGCCTGCCTCTCCCAGCAGCTCTCAAATGTTAGTAGCATCTCAGGTGGAGGCGAGCTCTCCCACTCACCTCTGCACTTGGTATAGTAGTGTTGTCTGGCTTGAGTGTAGCCTTCTTGCTTCTGTTGTGACAACTGCAGTGCGTTCAGAGCACAGCTCCCCACTGTGTTTGGAAGACAGCTTTCCTAAGTTATCCTCCACCTTGGCTCCTATGGTCCTCCTGCCCTCTCTCCCACAGTGATCTTAGCCTTGGATGAAGAGTATGATAACAGGTGGTCCAGTTAGGGCCGAGCACTCTGCAGTCTCTCATCCTCTTCATGCTGACCTGTTGGGAGTCTCTGTTATCTCCTGAGTGAAGAAACTTCTCGGATGAGAGGTGGGCAAGGCACTGATGTGGGGGTACAGCCGTAAGTTAGTAGTGTAATACTGTGTCAACTTATCAGAATGATGATAGCAGATTCCCCGAGGTCCATGGCCTACCTAGCCACAGGCTCATTAATAGGAATGGGTTCTAGCTTCCAGAGTGGGCCTTAAATCCAGTCAGAAAGGGGTTAGTTACTCCTGGAAGATAGCCAAGGCCAAAGGATTGGTGAGAAGCTGGAAATGTGGTCAAAGGAAACAGAGAAAATGGATATACTTGTTGGCTACCTTTCAGAAACCTACCCCATCTTCTTTTCCTTTTTTTTTTTTTTTTTTTTTCTGTGCTGGGCTGGATTCCAGAGCTTTGTACATGGTCATTAACCTTTAAAAGCAGTTGAAGAGAAGGTTTAAAGATGGGGAGAAATATGTGGAACTGGAGTGTTGAAAAGGCAGTTGGTTACATATTCTAATCCATTTCTATATGAGCTAGCATCTCCTTTTGAGCTTGTGTTTTAATCACAGCATTTCTCCCTTCTCTCCTCTCCCTCCAGCCTCCCATATGCCCCTGCTCACTTCCCTTAAACCTCAGGGCTTCTTTCATCAGTCAGCTCTTTGATTCATCAAAATTCATGACTTAAATGCTGTTGTAATATTTTAGTAATGGCTTATTTGCATAATGTCTGTAGCCGTTTATAGTCATCATGATTATCTAAAGAATGGTGCTTTTGTTGTCCCGGGCTGTGCTTCCCTTCAGTGTCTGATGCGCATATAACTATTTTCATTGGGAGAGGTTTTCATGTTGATTGTAATGTTGAATGTGTATTGTTTAATATACAAGTTCTATCTCAGTATGACTGGCTTTTTTAACAAAAGAGAACATTTAGCATTTTAAAGAATTTTAAAAGTATTATGTCATTACTACTTATTTTTAGGTATGTGTGGTGTATGCACACATGTGGAGGCCAGAGAAGGCACTGGATTTCCTGAGGTTGGAGTTAGAGGCCCCACGCAGGTGCTGGGAACAAACCCTGTTCCTTTGTAAGAATAGGACACCGTTGAGCCATCTCTCCAGCCACAGTGATGGGCTTTTCTATCAAAAGTGTGGCTTGTTTATAAGGCAGAATCCAGGCTGAACATGCCTGTCTGAAGAGTTTGACTAGTTCTACCCAGATGGTGCTATGCTTGATCAAACTGGTAAGCCACAAGGATGCATCTAAGTGGGTATCAAAATAACCTTCTCTTAGCCAAGTTCCCAAACAGCTCAGCAGTAGTGACAGACTTTTTGCTTGTTAACCCAGGTCAAACACAGAATTCTTCATTGATGTGTTCCTGTTGTCCATGTTGTTGGAAAGCAGTGATGATGTGGGCTGGGTTTCCATGCCCAGTGGGGAGAGGACATATTGAGTCTGGAATACTAAGCACAGGGACTTGGGAGCAAGTGTGCTCCACTCTGCCTGACAGATCTGATAAATAGCAACTAGACACGCTTTATTTGTAAGGGAAGAATTCTACAGATTGCTCCTTCAGTTTGAAAGTCTTGTTTGTGTTCAGTAACTCAAGGTAAAAGTATTTGAAACACTGTAGCGCATGCTTTTCTTTGGGCTGACACAGAATGGGTAAATATGTATCTCTTTTCTGAGCCAAGGCTTTGGTGTCAGGCCTGCCGGGTAGCAGATAGAGGCTCTCTGCTTTGGCTCTGGTTGGGATTTTCCTTGGTATCCTTTTCTGAAGTAATTACAGAAGGCACTGTGTTTCCTTGGCACGCTTGAGATGGTTGAAGTGCCAGTGTAAGCACTGGCAGGTTAGGGCCAGAGCCGTATTAAAAGGGGAGTTAACATATCCTGCTCACTGTGATCTGGGTCTTCTCCCACATTAAAAAAAAAAAAAAAGTGGATTTTCATTTGGGTGGATGTGAAATTACCATACACCCTGGCTTCCTCATGAATAGTCAGGACACATTTTAATGCTTTCTGTATGCTAGCCTTCTTAGTCTATCTTGTATATTTAACTACCTCAGAACTTGGTGACTGGAGCATAGTTGTATGGAAGTTATTTAATGTCAGGTTAGCTCAGTTTCCAGGTATTCTAAATGAGTTTTGCTTCCTGGGATCAAGTCATGTTAATGCTTTGTGTTGGAATGGCTTACACTCCACAGTACAGCTACAGTTCTGAAGCAGGGCTGGGTATTTAACCCACTGGCTCATCACTTTTTAAAAAAGCATGAGTGAAGCTATCACTTCATTTCCCAGTCCTACAGAAAACAAGAGCAGAAGAGGGAAACATTAAAATAGCTATTTTTGCATAGTGAAAATAGAACTTTTATTATAAGTTAAACATTTAAAATAAAAAAAAACCTGCAAGGTTAGCCATTATAGTAACAAAGTTCAGATTTGAATGACATTATTCCTGTACAACAAATATCTAAATATAAATCTTAAATTATATTTTATTTCATATAAGGGTTTGGAGGGTGAATATATTACAAAACTTTAGTATATAGTGTCAAGACTTTTTTTTTTCTACAAAGAATTTCTTTTTCTCTCCATTAAGTGAAGTCCAAAATATTTTAAGATGGAAATATCCATTTTGTAATGCTAATTAACTGATGTTTCTTTACCTTGTACTGATGCTTTACCAGCCTGTTTATTCCTCTGCTCATTCTCCATGTGCTGGGTCTGTATACCTGTAGAGTCCTGGCTCTCCTGCCTTTGGAACATAATACCAAACTATGGCTACTACTCTTTTTTTTTTTTTTAAAGTTATAAATTTTTTTTATTGGATATTTCCTTTTTTACATTTCAAATGTTTTTCCCTTTCTCAGTTTTCTCTCTGGAACCGTCCCCCCAACTCCTTGCTTCTATGAGGGTGTTCCTAAACATGAAAAAACTTGACCCCCACAATTTGTGACTGACCTCTTAGTTGCAAGGAAAGCCCATTTTTAAAGCACCTGAGTAAGAAACTAGAATATCCTCTTTTACCTGTTTTCTGTGGGTTCCTGTTTGTAGACTGTCATGTTGTATAAGGTATGTGTGTATGTCCATATGGTTGTTATAGGGAAAAAAGTGAGGTTTTGTTATGAAATACCAGTGTCTTACTGACACTTCCTCCTCAGGGTCGTGACCAGTTATTTTCAGGACTTTCTCTTAATAAGGAAGTAGCTTTCCAGTTTGTTTCTTGGTTCTCCCACCAGTGCTCCCTGGCTGTCATTCCCAGCAGTGCTCCCTGGCTGTCATTCCCAGCAGTGCTCCCTGGCTGTCGTTCCCAGCCGTGCTCCCTGGCTGTCGTTCCCAGCCGTGCTCCCTGGCTGTCGTTCCCAGCCGTGCTCCCTGGCTGTCGTTCCCAGCAGTGCTCCCTGGCTGTCGTTTCCATCAGTGCTCCCTGGCTGTCATTCCCAGCAGTGCTCCCTGGCTGCCATTCCCAGCAGTGCTCCCTGGCTGCCATTCCCACCAGTGCTCCCTGGCTGCCATTCCCAGCAGTGCTCCCTGGTTGTCATTCCCAGCAGTGCTCCCTGGCTGTCGTCTCAGTCTTCCCTGCTTTGTATGGTCTCTCATCCTGTATTGTTCGCAATGACATGCTTTTCTGTTTCACTGCTAGTTAGTGGAGCCTACAGTGAGGACCTGAGACTGTGGGATGCTAGAATGATGCTGTTCCTTCATCACTCTTGTTCCTCCTGAGAGAGCACGATGCTTTTCTGAGCTGCATGCTACTGTCCAGGGTTTATTTCCCTCCACTTTTCCTCATTCTGTAAAGAAGACAGTAAACTTACTGCTTTGTAAGTTAGTATTTGTATTCTTTTTTGTTTTTTGAGATAGGGTCTCAACTATTTACTCTTGAACTTGCTGTACAGACCAAGCTTGCCTTGAACTGGGAGTGGTCTTCCTGCTTCTGCCTCCCAAGTGCTAGACTTACATACGTGTAGTGCCATGTCCTATTGAACAAATCACTCTGGGGTGAACTGCAGGTGAGCAGGGCTGCAGGGTAGAGGGGAGCAGGTGAGCAGGTGAGCAGGGCTGTGGGGTGGAGGGTGGACTGCAGGTGAGTAGGGCTGTGGGGTGGAGGGAGCAGGTGAGCAGGGCTGTGGAGTGGAGGATAGACTGCAGGTGAGCAGGGCTGTGGGGAGGAGGGAGCAGGTAAGCAGGGCTGTGGGGTGGAGGGTAGACTGCAGGTGAGCAGGGCAGTGGTGTGGAGTGTGGACTACAGGTGAACATGATGGTGAAGAAGGAGCTCAAACTGTGCAGAAATCAGCACTTGCACATATGAGCATGACAGATAGCACCACTATTTTCCCTCAGAAGACAAACGTCTGCTGAGGCTAGAAGAAGACAGACCATGTACCCTCCATGTCACCTCTACCAGAGAACACTTTCTGTCTCACCAGCTCTGTGCACTGGAAATCGCTGCTTCTGACCTGGTTGCAAGACATCTTTGTTTTTCAACTCCTATACTACCTACACTGCAAGAACACTATTTCAGACCAAAACATCCACATAACCTAGTCACACAGCATGTACATAGTGAGTTAGCCAAACAACATAGTCTTAGTAAATGCTCGTAGTGTGTCAGGCCAGTGAGACAGCAGTCCATGTAATTACCCATGAGCTTTAAATGCTGCACAGTGATGGAAACAAGACAACAGTAAAGCTCCAGAAGGGAAAAGAAATGAAGCAGGGCTTGATGGTCCCTGGGAAACTGTTGGAGAGTCTGTTATAGAGTCTTAAAACATTAAATCCAGGTGCCCAGAAAGCTAGGAGGGAGCTGAGTAGAGATGGGAAGGCAGGGACAACAGTCTCAGGTGAGTGCATTCCAGGTAGAACGAAGTAAGTGTGAGGCCCCTGATATGGAGGGGTGTGGGGATGGAGGGGACCAGGGCGGGGAGAGGTTAGAGCAGAGGAATAGTCAGGTATTGCAGTCTCTGTCTCAAGGTAAAATCCTTTCCCACTTCATTCTAACTTCAGTGAAATGGGAGCCACAGGAAGGATGTGAACACAGAGGTGACTTGTTGGGCCCAATGTGTGGAAAATCAAATGGACGTAAATATCACAAGCAGGAAAACCACCTGGAGGGAGACTGTGATGTCATTTTGATAAAGGTGACAGTGATTTTGACTAGGGCAGTAAGGATTTGGGGAAATGGACTCATGCTGTATTCTCAGGGAGGAGCATAAAGGCCAAGAGATGAAAATCATACAAAGAATGCCCCACCCGTGGAGGATCACAGCCATGCAGGTGAAAGGACCCAAACAGTGAGTGGGGCTGGACAGGTGCTCCAGTTTTGAGAGCAGTGAGTAAAGTCAGTTGTTGAGAGCACAAGACTGTTTCCCTTGAGATTAAGGAACATACCCACTTTTCAGTGTGTATTTTATGACTTCTCTTTTAAGATTTTTATGCATTTATTTATAGTACTAGGGATTGAGGCTAGGGCCTTAGCCTATTCTACTATTGATATACATCTCTAGAGTTCCTTGTATTTTGAGACAGCATCTTAGGTAGTCCTTATTGCTGGAATTACTGATGTGTGCCAGTTCATCTGGCTTTTTAAAAATTTGTGATGTATTTATTTGGTACAGTGTGATATTTTGATACATGTGTATAGTGTGAAGTTATTAAATCCATCAACTTATTTGCCATTTCTTTGTGTTGAGAATATTCTAAGTTCTCTCTATTTTAATGTATTTTGAAATATATCATAAACATTGCTAACTGCAGCCACTGTAGACTGAGATTATTCTTACTATCTAATTTTGTAATGATTGGAATAAGATTGCTTCCAATTTTTATTGTAAAAAAGCAGAGCAGCCGGGCGTGGTGGCGCACGCCTTTAATCCCAGCACTCAGGAGGCAGAGGCAGGCGGATTTCTGAGTTCAAGGCCAGCCTGGTCTACAAAGTGAGTTCTAGGACAGCCAGGGCTACACAGAGAAACCCTGTCCCGAAAAACAAACAAACAAACAAACAAACAAACAAACAAACAAACAAAGCAATGAAGTTAATACTGAAATCAGTTTAGGAATTAACCATGATAATTACATGAAAGCATATGAAGTGGTCTCGAACTGAAAATTCCCACAAAGTATGCTGACTGACTTCATTTTGACCATCCAGGTCATTTTTGTTTCCAGGATGAAACACTTTTGTTTTTGAAATAATATTGATAATTGTCCAATTGAAAGTACTTTTTCTAAGAAGGAACCAGAGGAATAAAAAAGCTATTAAACAGCTTGTTATATTAATATTAAACATGGTCTATGATAATGAACTTGTGTTCAGTTTTTTATAACTTGTATTCTCCATTAGAATATAGTCAACATCAAGGAATGAGGACTCAGAGATTAACTAGAACTGCTTCCCAGCTAAATCGATTAATCAATATTATCAATATTAAGTTATTCAGTCTTCAGGTAATTTGGGTGGCAGTCAAGATGATTGGCATTGCTAATATTATAGTAATTCAGGTGTATATAGACCTTGTTTTTATAGTGGAATCTGTTAGAGAAGACAAATTTGCCCAAGTAACTACTGTGCACAGTGAGTTTGTGTTAGTACATTTGTGAGGGTCGCAGACTCAGATGCCTGCAGCACATACAGCTTAGGTGTAAATGGACAGCACACTGAGCTAGTCGGGAGTGGAAGTGGCCAAGAAGAAATGATGGTGTGTGCCTTGGGGAAGGGGTCCACCTGCAGGCTGGTGGGAACCACAGTCTATATTTAGTTACAATATTTCAGAGAGATTGAACAATCTGATTGCTGTCTGAAGTATTACAGCTTAAAAACCTGATTACAGTCTCAACTATTACAGCTTAAGAAACATTCGTATATTATTTTAATTTGAAGTGGTTCATTGTGTATACTCACTGTTCATAGTTGCTTGTTCCATAGGCTTGATTTTGTGTGTGTTTTGAGATAGGATTTCTTGTGGCCTTGAACTGATTCTGTAGCTGAGGATGACCAAGTGCCTGGTCCACCTGCTTTTATTTCTCAAATCGTTGGGATTACAGGCACACTTGGGTACCATTGATTTTTTTTTTTCTTTTTTAAAGGTCTTATAGTATCCAGTTTAAAAAATGGTTCATCTTTATACATAAGGTATTGTGCTTATTAAGTCAAATTTTCTTAAGAAAAATTTGGAAAGGGCATTGTTCTTTTTTTGACTTCTTCACTTGTCTTGTTCTTCAGTTCTGTTATTTCTAGTCCTTTTGTTCACAATTATACATTCTGTTTGGGTAGGTGTGGGCTGTAAAAATCATTAGAACCAGAGATTTATAGCGGAATAAAAGACATAGCTCTCTCTCGTTAGACTAGCTGTCTGCTTCCTCTGGTCTCTTTCTTATCTACAAAGTGGAAATACGTTAAATGCTGTGTGATGTTACAGGAATGAAATAAAATATGAACCTTAATTCTGATTCATTCTCCTTACTGATAACAATAGTTTTGGCAAGAATGTAAGTTGGTAATCATTCCTCGTTAGAAAGAGTTGCGCTTTTATGGGAAAGCCTTGGATTTGCTGTCTTAACCTAGGGCTCTGTTGTACCAGAGATAAGCAGTCAATGGGAGGAAGAGCCTTCTTATGCCTCCGATCACACAGGCACACGTAAGTGCCTTCCTACTTATCTGGAACACAGCTTCAAAGTCCCATCACTTTTCTTTGATGATGGTTGGAGCTACGAGTTGCTGATAGTTAAATCCTTTTCTATTTTGCTGATAAAATTTACAAGGAAGAAAAAAGATCACATGGGAGGTTATCCTCCCTTCCTCCCCTTTTGCTTTCTCCGGATACATTTCATAGGCATCACTACCCATGGCCAAGTCTTTGATAATCATGCAGTGTTTCATGTGTTGGGATGTTGGACCTGAAGGTTGCTAGGCTACTGTAAACATTCTCTGTCACAAGAGACTTATCGTCCCTTTGGGAAAAGTCTGTAGTGTAAAGTCAGCAGTAGTGGCTGTCTTAGAAAAACTGCTTCTCAGTGGCCATGGTGAGATTGGGTGGCAAGAGGGGAAACACTGGGAGAGCAGTGGACCAGGCTCTGATCCCCAGATTACATAGGGAAGGGTGGACTAAGCCCAGAGCCTCAGAGCTGTTAGAACTGGGCAGAAGTAATCCGGCACTTGGGGGCATTTGGGAGACAGTGACCAGCTTGGACCACACGATGAAGTGCTGTCTCAGCACAAGGGCTATGGATGCAGCTCAAAGCACAGAGAAAGGTAGAAAGTGCTACTGGGTTACTAACCACAGAGCATTCACCATGTGGGCAATTTTAAATGAGGACTTCTTCAGAACATTCTTATGCACAGGTAGAAGAATGTCAAAGAAATGAGCAAGTGTTAGTTTTAACAAGGGATTCGAGAAATTTCCCCCTTTCCTTTATGGGAAGACAGAGCAGTTTTAGTAATTCAAAGGTTTTTCATTTGGTTGCATCCTACTTCATGTTTAATACCCAATGAAATGCTGTATTAGTAAATAGTACCAACTACACTGTGTGGTACAAACAGCAAGTGGTGAGATCCAAAGTTCATGCAATAAATAAGTCTAATTATATGAACATGTTAGTATTTATGCAGTATGACTTTATTGCATGTTTCTGATATCTTGTAGTGACTTCCAAACTTTTTTGACTTTTCCATGACTCCTTTTTGGTTTAATAATTTGTAATCAAGCCACCGGAACATAATCGGCTGTTTGATATGAGGATAATACGCTGGGGCTTATCCCAACTATGGGTGGGTCATGTTAGAATTGAAAGGAATTGCTGACCAAATATTGCTGAAACATAACTTTCTTGTCCAGAAATGATATTTTCTAAGATGTCTGTAGTGAACCAGTAGTTGAGCAAGTTTAAATCGATGTAATATTTAAACATGATAAGCAAACATCTTTAAGGTGCCAAAGTCAGTGCAGCTCTCCACTGAACCCCAGCTTAAGGTTATTATGTTCAGCAAACAGCACAATTCCTAGCATGTAACACCACAGTGTCAGTTACATGACACAGGCAAACAGCAGCATCTTTTCTCTTGCTCTTCCTTTATGTTCATAGGCACAGCACACAGCCTTTTCATCCCTCAATTTGTGGGCCAAGTGAAACAAACAAGCAGGAGAAAATCATTGTCTTTGCATTGAGGAGAACTTCTACTGATTGAAAGGAAAGGAAAAGTCTTAGGAGTTGAGTTAGCAGTTGAGCCATGGCAGAGGCCCACAAACTGAGGTAAAGATGCTTAATGTGAGGGCTGGTGGCACTCAGAGAGAAATAGCAAACTGAGAGGCATTTCCTGTCAAATTGACAACACTTTTAGTACTGTGGAGGTCTCAAGAAGGCGAAAGAAAACTGGCTCAGTTGCTTGCAACTAGAAGTTTCTTAGACCTTTTAGCATGTTGTTGAAAGCATTGAATTTGAATTTGAAGTGTGTTTTCCCTTTACTGACTTAGCTTGGGAACCTTTTCTGTAGAAACAAAAGTTCCAGCCCTTAAGAATGTTGTGTTCATGTTATTTATTTTTATACATTGCAAAGAATAAAGGTCTTGAAGGAACAAAAAAAAAAAAAAAAAAAAAAAAAAAAAGAAAGAATGTTGTGTTCACTTCCCAGTACCAAGAAACAAACAAGAACAAAACAGGTCAGAACTGAGCTATCCCAGAAAGGAGTACAGCAACAGGAGGGCATTTCATGCAACAACATCAGAAATAACAACTCCCAAGACACTCCCCAAGGCACAGGTCACCTGAATGGCTTTTGTTATGTGATGGGTTAAACCATTGTATGTGTATATATGGTATATATGGTATGGTTAAGTCCTTCAGGGTGGTGGGATAGGTGCCGGCGTGTTGTTGCAGCTGGTGTGGTATCATTCTGTTAATGGCGGTTGTGGAAGAAGGCTGACCCTACACACATATGGTTCAGGGCTTTACAGTATGACGGGACCCTTAGCCCAGTTCTGCTTAAACCACAGCTTTACAGTGCTGGATACTCAATGGTCACCAAAGGTCATCCTGAGATAGTGGTTCCATGTTGTATTATGCCAATGAAAATTAAAAATGCCAACTCTGGGGAGAATATGCAAAGTGGAGGCAAGCTTTGTTTATAGAAAACCAAGAGATGGAGACATTCTAAGAAGCTAAAGAAAGAGACATTCCTGAGAAACTGAGGAGTTTCCAAGAGAGGAAAAGGCTACTGAACTGCTCTGTTTATGGTTTTTGGGGGAAAACTGGACAAAAGTGGAGGCAAGCTCTGTTGAGATTAGTTAACAGGGACTGAACCAAGGGAAAGCTGCATGCTCTGTGCTCTGTGCATGTCCCTTTACTTAGCCCAGTCAGGGAGATGACTGTGCATGTGCATTGTTTCTGTGTCCTCTACCCAGTTCGGGGTGGCTGAAGCTGCCTTTGTCCCTCTCTGACTCAAGCTTTGTTTCTCCTGACCTTGACTTTGTGCTGTTAGTCACTTGGGCAACTTTTGGACTTCAGCCTTGTATCTCAAGGTTGTGCGTTAGACTGTTGTTCTCACGCTCATGTGACTAGGCATGTCGCTCCTCCTCTCTGGTGCAGTGTTGCCTCTCTCCCGGTCACCACCATGTAGTTCTCTTGGTTACCCCATATTTAGCTCCCTGTCTAGAAGTGCTCTAACATGGTCTCTTAGGTGGAAGCTTCTTGTTAGAAGTGGTCTTAGAACTTAGAAGAGAAGGACAGACACTACCTTAGCTAGGGTTAGTATGGTGATGAAACACAGGAAAGTATTTAAGTTAGGTTTTCAGAACATAGTCCATCATCGAAGAAAGTCAGGACAGGAACTCAAACAGAGCAGGAACCTTGGAGGCGGGAGCTGAGGCAGAGGCCAAGGAGCGGAGCTGCTTACTGTCTTGCTTCTCATAACTTGTACAGCTTGCTTTCTTATAGAACTCAAGACCACCAGCCCACGGATGGCACCACGCAGAGCTGGGCTGGGCCCTCCCCCATCCATCACTAGTTAAGAAATGTCTACAGGCTTACCCGCAGCATGATCTTATGGAGACATTTTTTTCAATTGAGGCGTCCTCTTCTCTGATGACTGTAGCTTGTGTCAGCCTGACATAAAGCTAGCCAGCACAGACACTTGCACCTTATCCCCTAGGGCTTTGTGGTGGCCATCTGTCCAGCTGACAGTGGCCCAGCGCCCTGGCCACTTCTCACTTGTCCAACTTGATTTTGTCATACTCAGTTCCAAGCATCTGATTCATCACTTCAGTGTGTCAGATGCTGCTCTTGCAACTCTGTCTTCTCTTTAACCAGCGTCTGTTTCACTGCAGCCTATGTGAGCAACTTACAGTGTTCGCCGTGGTCCTTTCTACTACCAATGCAGAGCTAGCTCACACATGCATGGGAATACCCATTAGACCAAGCAAACAAAAGAAACTCACATGTGTTTGTATAATAGCTTGTACAACCTAGGTAGAGTTATCTACCGAAGCCTACAATCATTTAATTGTATGATCTTGTGTGTGTGTGTGTTTGTGCATGTGCCTATAGTGGGGAGGGGGAAGGGTACATACACCTCAGTTCAGTGTTACATGAATTGTTTCACACAGGAACCCTGAGAGAGTGAGGCTATTCTCTAGAGTGTAGATCTAAGAAGGGAAGTGACTCTGGGTTGGTAAAGACAGCAGTCACTTTCACTGACACATGTACTTCTGCCAGTGTACGCTTATTCTCCTGTCAGATCTCTATCTCTTGCAGATTCTCTTGTACATTTTGAAAGCATCTAGGGTGTCTCATATTTTCCAACAATAGCACTGGTTTAACAATCATGCCTTTAATGTTTTAACAAAATTAACATGCCTATAAGAAAAACATGTTACAGAACGTTCTATACTAGAAACAAATCTTAAATGAATGTGAGACTGATTTGATAAAATAATTGATTTTTTAATAGCACTATCTATGTACTTCAAATGAAGTACTTTCTCAAATGCAGTAAAGAGAATGTACATGGCGTAGGTAAAGAAAGCATTTACCATCTCACTTGAGTTCTGGAGGGGGGTTGCTAATTCAGTGGTCCACCTGTCCTGAGCCATTTTCTTTCTAATCGCCATGGTCACAGATTATCTACATCATGTCTAAGCATCATTTTACAGAGAGGCAGGAAAGAAGAGTGGGGCCTACCCCACCACACACTCTCATTTGGGCAGGAAATTATTCCCTGCCTTCTCAGTACCATGAGTTAGAGCTGGTGAGTACCCAGCCCTAAAGTAGGTTGCTGATAAGCAATTCAGATCCCAGATTGCATAGGATACCACAAGCTTATCCCTGTAACTGGAGGAGAGGCCAGCTGTCTCTTCTTAGCTATATTATGTGTTAAATAGTAGCTATACCTTGCCTTTGAGATGGGTGGGTAGCTATACCTTGCCTTTGAGATGGGTGGGTAGGAATTAGCATTGCAACAAGTTATGTGAAGACAGTTGTGTATCCTGAGTCACAGGTATCTGTGGAAAGTAAGGTTTAGTCTGTTGCCCTTTGAGAGAGAAGCAGATTCACTTGAGAGGCCTGTCGCTCTGTAAGTACTGTCCTCCCTGATGCAGGAGGGCAGCAGGTGACTCTCAAGCAGGAAGCTGCACACTGGACTTACTTTTGTCCTCAATATAGTCTTTGGTGATTTTCCTGTTATTTAGCTCCAAAATGGGGGGGGGGGGATTTTGATTGAGATTGAGAGATTGATTTAAAAAACTTCCCAGTATGTATCTCTGGCTGTCCTCGAACTCACTTTGTAGACCGAGTAGTCTGGCTCTAAGCTGACAGGAGATTTATTTGTCTCTACATCCCCAGTGCTGGGACTAAGGGTGGGTGCCACCATGCCCAGAAAAATTATAGTATATGGTTTAAATGGTTGTTTCTGATTGTTTTACATCACTTGGGCTTCCTCCATAGGTGGATTCTCCACTGTTTTCCTGGTGCGGACTCACAGTGGGACCCGGTGTGCACTGAAGCGAATGTATGTCAATAACACACCCGACCTCAACATCTGTAAAAGGGAAATCACGATTATGGTAAGTGAAAGTTTTATTTTAGAAATTTGGATCCCTTTCTTTTGGTTTTATATCACAGCATTCACAGTTTTTTTTTTTTTTTTTTAGGCAAGTTATGTATCAGTTTATACACACTTGCAAAACTTGAAAGGTCGTTCAGTTAAACTGTTCTGTGGGAATTGGCAGTTGATGGTGCCTGGCCACACATGAACCTAAATGCTCAGGTCGCCCTTTCCTCGACTGCCCATGGTGGGTGTAGCAGGCAGGGCAGGGCCCTCACTGTAAGTGTGTGGGAGGATAGAACACTTTACAGAATTATGTAATGCACACCAAGTTCCCCTACCCGGCACTTTTAAGAAATGCAGTCTTCTACATACCATGACTCCTTCTCTGTTTTCTCTCTCACCTCGTCTAGGCACTGTTTTTCTCATGCAGAAGGAGACTCCCATCCTGAAGGTGGTGACTGTATTAGCTCTCACACATTCTGCATTCATCTTGTGTTTATATCCACAGA